>MU380269.1:0-116417 GCA_022495085.1 Xylaria sp. FL1042
TATAATTTTAATTAAAATATTATTTTTATATATTATAAAAATATTATTTAATGCTTTTATATTATATAAAATAATAATTAGCTTAATTATAACGCTGGTTTATATAATATATATTTTTTGCTTTTTATATAAAGTATTTATTTAATAAATTATTTTTAATTTAAAAGTATAAGCAAAAGTTAAAAAAAAAGCCTTTATATATAAGTTTTTAAAAAATAAAAGCTGTTTTAAATTTTAATATATTTTTATATGCTTATATAACAATTATATTAAAAAATTTTTTTTTTTAAAATATTTTACTTTAAATACTTTTTATACTTTTAATAGCTTATTAATTATAATTTTTAAAGCTTTATATAAAATAATATTTTTTTTTACCTATATATTTATATAAAAATAATATTTATTTAATTAATCTAATATTAATTATATTTTATAATTATATTAAAGTATAAATTTATAATATTATATATTTTTTTTTATATATAATTAAAGCTAATATAATATATATAATAATTTTTTGCATAATTAATTAAAATAATTAAAAATATAATATAAAACTAATTTTTTATAGTTTTTATTTTTTAGCAAAAATTATTAAACTATTATATTTTATTATAAAGCAAATTATATAGCTTTTTAAAATAATTTTCTTTTTTTTATTAAGTCTTTAAAAATATTTAATATTTTGCTGCTAAAATAGTTTTATTTTAAATATTATATATAAATAAAATCTTAATTTAAAATATAAATATTTTAATATTTAATATTATATAAAATATTAGTTACTGCTTAAAAATCTATAAAAAATATTATAAAACTAAATATTTTATTATATATTAAAAATATAATATATTTTTAGCTTATATATTTAATTTATATATTAATATAATAAATTAATAGCGCTTTATAAATAAAATTATTTTTTAAAAGTATACTTTTAATGCTTTATTAATATTTTATATATAATAGTTTTTTTAAAACTATACTTTTATTTTAAAAATAAATATAGTAAAGCTATTTTATTATATAAAAAAATTATTATTGCTAAAGCTTTAGTTATAAAATTGCTAGCTTAAAAAAAAAAAAAAATAATTATATAATTTTTTTTTTTTAATAAAATAAATTAAGTTTAAAACTTTTATATAAAAATCTAAAGTTTATACGCTAAAATAAAATTACTTTTTATTAGTTATATAATATAATTTTTTTTTAAACGTAGTATAAATTTTTAATTATAAATACCTTTTATATAAAATATATTATAAATTTTACTAATAATTTTAATATTAATTATTTATAAAATTTATATTTTAGCTAACTTAAAATTTTCTACTAATATTTTTTAAAAGTTTTTAAGCTTATATAAACTTTAATTATATTTTATATATAAATATATAGCCTAAGCATTAATTTTCTTTTAAGTTACTTTATTAAAGTTATATAAAATATTATTATATGCATAAAAGTTAATTATTTTTTATATAGCAAATAAAAAAATATTAATATATTTAATAATCTCTTTTATTATAAACATATAAAAAAAATCTTTAACATTTTAAAAAATTTAATTTAAAAAACCTTTATATAATTATTTATTATTTAATATAATAATAAATAAAAGGTTTAAATTATTATATAAACTCTTGCGTAGTTTATATAATAATAATTAAAAATAGTACAATTGCGCGCTATTAACTAAACTTTTATATAAAAAGCTATACTTAAAGCACGTTAAAATAATTAATCTTTTTCTTTTATTAATTTTTATTAAAAAAACCAAAGTATAATATAAAATATAAAGCTTATATATTAAGGTTAAAATTTTATCTTCACTTTTATTAATTTATATTTTCTAGCTAAAAACATTAATTAATATTAAATAGCTAAAAAATATAATATTATATATAAACAAATAAATAAAATAAATAACTATATTTATTAATTTATCTAGCTAAATAATAAAAAAATAAAACCTTTATATAAAAAATTTTCCTTAAAAAAGAAAATTTTGCATACGCACACCGCTTAACTAGTTAAGCTAGTAAGTTAGCTTAACTTTTATATAAATAGCTTCGTATATAACTAAAAGCAGTAGCCTCGTACGCAGTTAACACTAGTATTTCAACAAAAACCTTTTATTTAATAGCTTTTTAAAAGTATATAAGCTAGCTTTAGCTAAAAAATTAATTACGTTATATATAGCTAGCTTTATATTAAAATATTATTTAATAAAGTTTTAGCAAGCTAAAATTATAATTATTTTTAAGCTAAGCAAGCTTAAAAAAATTAAAAAAACTATAAAAAGCTAAAAATTAATCGCGCTTATATATATAATTAAAAAAGTTTTAAAAAAAAAGCTTTATTATTATATAATAAAAATAACTAAAAATAAAAGCCTTTTATTTAATAGCTAAATAAGCAATAAAAAAAATAAATTAACTAATATAATAATTAAATTAATAATAAAAGCTATTAAAACAACTATTAATAAAAAAATATTATTATATTATTATAACTTAATATTATAAAAGCTTTTAATATTATTAATTAAAAAAAACTAATATATATTTTATAATAAAAAAGCTATTTTTTTTAAATTATTTTTTAAGTTTATTTATTTATATTTAATAAAATAAAATAATATTATAGCTTATTGCGTTAAAAGTAAAAATATTATAAAAGTTGCTGCTATTACTTTTATTTTTTTTTTTATATATTTTAACGCTATATAAAAACCTAGCAGCGCACTTAAAGCTAATAATAGCTAGTTTTATTAATAATATTAACTTATTAATAACTAATTTAAAAATAAAATAAAACTATAAAATATTAAAAATAATATAAAAGATTTATAAAAGCTAAGCTATAAAATATAATATAAAATTTATATTATAAAAAAATAAGCTAATATATTTTTTTAATAATAAAATAGCTTTTATTTAAATAATTTATTTATTAAATATTATAGTTTATTTAATAAACAGCATAAAATTTTTAAAAATTTAATTTTATAAAAATATAAAATAAAAAAAATATTTAGCTAAGCTTAAAAAAAAACTAAGCATTTAATTATATATAATAACTAAGCTATAAAATTTTATTTAAAGCAATAATATAGCTAAAATAAAATAAATCTATATAGTTATAATTAAAAATATTTTAGCTTATAGCGCTATAATTTAATATAAGCTAACTAAAAAAAATAAAACATAAAAAATAACTAGCGCTTTTAAAACAACTTAAAACTAATGCTTAAAAAAAATAACAAAAGCTTTTAAAGCTATTTTAATAAAATATTTAAAAACTAAAATAAAAATTTTATTAATTAATTTATATTTTAGCAATAAAACTATAGCTAATAAAAATAAAATATATAATATAGCATATAAAAAAATTATTAATTAAACTATAAATAAAATAATAGCATTATTATATATTATTAAAAAAAAAAAAAATATAAACTAAAAGCAAGCTTTTAAAAATTAAAAAATATTTTTAAAAAAAAAACTAAAGCAAAAAAATAAACTGCTAGCAAAAAAAATAGTTAAAAAAGCATAAGCTAAAAAAAGCTTTTTAAAAAAAATAAAAAAACTAATAAAAGCGTATTAAAATAAAACGCAGCTATTTAATATTAGCTAAGCAAAAGCTAAGCAAAAATAACGCTTTTAAAAAATATTAAAGCTTATTAAAATATAAAGCAATAATAATAACTTAAATATAAACTAGAAAAATTAACTTTAAAGCTTTTTTATATAAAAAAAAAATATTAAATTTTTTAACTTTTTTTTATAAGTATATAAAAAATAAAAAAACGTTATAATATATAATACTTAAATATAAACTTTTTTAAAAAAAAAAAATAACCTTATTTAAAAAGTTAAAAAATAAAATACTATTATATAATAAAAACTTATATATAGCTATTAAAAAACCTATATTTATAAAGTTTATTATAAAGTAGCTATTAAATACTAGTAAAATTATTATATATAATAAAATAGCTTAAATAAAAAGCGTTAAAAAAAAAAAAAAAAAAAAAAAAAGCAAAAAATATATAATAAAATTAAAAAAACCCTGCTAAAAGTTTTTTACAACTAAAAAAAAGCTTTTTTAGCTTTTTTTTAAAACTAAAAAATATAATAGCTTTTAAAAAAAAAATCTATTAGTTTTACTTTTTTTATTTTACTTTATTTTTTTATAGCTAGCTAATTAATAAAAACTAGTTTATATATAATTAAAAAATAGCTAGGTTAAAAAAAACATAATATATAAAATTTTTACTTAGCTTTTATATAGTTTTACTTATAAATAATTACTTATAAAAAAACCGCGCTACTTAAAGGTAGCATAGCAGATTAGTTAATAATAATAAATAATCTATTATACCGGCGTCTTTGTAGCTGTTTTATTCATTTAATTATTTGTTGTTAAAGTTGGTGGTTTTTGGTGGTTTTTGGTGGGAAAAGGTGGTCCACTAGCCCGTCTGGTCCACTAGGTGGTCACTCACTCTAGGTGCACCCTATTCTAGGCCCGCATAGGTGAGGCCTTCCCCTGCCATTCCGCAACCCGCCGCCAGGTAGTCTCTACGCCGAGCTATGTCCCCCTATTACTAATCCCGGCCTCGGGGTTAAGAAAACATGATTTAAGGCAACCCCTTTCCATGGTCATGCAGTTCTAGTGGTAGATTTCTTGCGGGCTTTGGTAAGGATTCAAGATCTCGTAATATTATGCCCTGCACACCAAATGGCGTTTGAGGTCTTGAACGCCAATGGCATAGCGTTTTCCATTGCCATACCGCGTAGCTCAGATATAAAGAGCCCAGCGAGTGGCCACGAAAAAAAGCTACAAAAAGGCAGTCACTATGATATGGTATGTGCAGTTCCGTCAACTAAATCGTTTTGGAACACCATGGTTATGAACCTGATTCATTCCTACTACAGGGGTCTTTTTCTTGAACAGTAGAAGCTATACCTAGATACTAAGTAGCTATTTGCGAAGATGAATATAACTAGTAGAAAAGACACTGTTTAACAGGCAACACAGCTATGTGAGGGTCTCTTGCAGATAATCTCTTATGAAGGATTAAGTACATGGATGAGGGAAGCTATTACAATTTTTGATACAAAAAAGCCGCAGGATACGCTTACGCCGACCCCTATGCTAAATACATGCGGAATAAGTACAGGTGGTCTCCCACAAATACCAGGGCTCCAAACCCGGTCATATGTACATTCCTGCTTAATCCACGCACCCAGACTGTTGAATCGAAGGTGAACCTATCGTGCCCAACAAAGTTGTTGCCCCTACCAAATCTCACAAATGGGTTCCTTCTTGGGGCAGCTGAATGCATCTCGGAACGCGCCCGAGTTCTGGGGAGTAATTCGAATACGAGCAAAAGGAGGAGCATGGGCATCTGCCGTAGCCGCCTGGTCGGCAGTGAGTCTAGAGCAGAAGTTCTGGCCGTACGAGATGAAGAATAGCTGATCCCTTGTGAACTGTTCGAGCCCGGGTAGGTTCCGCTCCGGACAGTCGTTATCCAGCTTCTTCCAGGTCTCGTACGATGTCACTAGGCCGCCGGCGTCCGCGATGTTCTCGGCGAGTGTGTTCGCGCCGCTCACGTAGACCGTCTCGTTCTTCTCCGACTTGGCGACCACACCATCCCAGCCGATAATGGGCACGCGCGAGTATTGATTAATGAAACATTGAGTCTTCTTGTCGAAGGCGTCGGCGCTTGAGTTCGTCCACCAGTCCTGCAGTATGTGGTTCTCGTCGAAGTACCGGCCAACGTTGTCAAACCCGTGTGTCACCTCGTGGGCGACGATAGAGCCTAGGGAGCCATACGAAAGATACGACGGTGTCATCCGACTGAATAAAGGGGATTGGGATATGCCGGCGGGAACTATAGCCGTATTTCTCTCGCGCCATTGACGGGCGTTGGGGATCCATGCGTGAACGAGGTTATTGTTATTTGGCCAGGTAGAATTGTCAAGAGGAACTGAAAGAGCCTCCCACTCGAGATTCGAGTACCATTTGCGAATTGACAATACGTTAGAGAAGTACGAGCCGGTGACCTTTACATCCTTGTAATAGTCTTTCAGGGACGTGGCGTTGAGGGTATCAGGTGTCTAGAGCACGAGACAGAAGGAGTTAGCTAAGTCGCATGACGAGGGGAACAGCTAATTGTGCTCAAGGTGTGTCATTTTACCTCGTCGGGATACCCGATCCGCAGAGTCATCTTGTTCAACTTCTCCAGCACTAGGATCTTAGTGTCTTCGTCCATCCAGCCCACCTTCTTCACTCTGTCGCCGAATGAAGCGACAAGCTTATTCATCATAGTAGTCACTGCCTGACGGTCTTCGTCGCTGTATTTTTGTTCCACATAGAGCTTACTGCTCATCCAAGCAAGACTCGTGTCGAGATAATTTAGGCATACTTTGGTCCGGTCTTCGGTCGGGTCCTACAGTTGAATCAGTCATGAAAACGCTATGACGAAGGGGGATGACGGATCCTCCTATGGCTTACGACAGATCCATTGATATAGGGCGCGTAATTGCCATAAGTAGAGAAGATCATGGCTGCTTGAACGGTGGAGGAGGGCGTCTGGCTCAAGAGTGAGGACACGTTCGCCCATATATCCGGAGCTTGTAACTGCATTCGGTCGACCTTGTAGCCCTCTGGTGCCCGTTTCTTAATGATCGGCAGGAAACCTAAAGCTGGTGCTGCTTTCGTAGCTTCTTTGACGGTCGTGGTGTAATATGCAAGTGTCTGTCATGTAATTAATAAACACTGCACTCCTAAACACGCAGACCGTGGTATAAGGATACGAACTCTTAGATCAAGACTATCTTGTGCATAGCCGGCAGCATATATCTGAGCCAGCTGTGCCGAAAGCCCCAGCAGGCTCGAAGCCAGCTGCTTCGTGGCACCTTGTTTGACAGCTTGCGGTAACAACGCCTTAATTCTCTCTATAACATCCGTGATAGTGTCTGTAGAAGCGAGGGTAGAAAAGTCATAGGTCGCCGGCACGGCCTTCTCGCTATTTCCTGGGAATATCCCGTTAAATGTGGGAATCATGGAGTTCTGTCGGGGGCATTAGCAGAGCTTTTCGTACTGGTGCAGAGTATTATTACAGGATTCTGGACATCCACGACGGTAGTGAAATCACCAAACACGGCTGTGCCGACAGAGTTCAAGTATGCAATAGCATCTGCGTATTTCTCGTAGTCTGAGTCTGATAGCGTCTTGTTGGATTTATAATCCTCGATAGGAAACAATTTCTGCACCTGGGCAATCATATCGGGGACGCCGGCCAATCCTCCTTTGTCGATTGCATCGACGTCTAGACAAGCAGCGAAATCGTTGGCCACCATGTTGAAAACATCTTCATCGTCACTTGTGGCCTATTTCTAAATCAGTTCTGAGAGATTTCAGTGTGAGTTTATTCCCAAGGCACACTTACACCGTTCGCCGGGTTGTAAGGGTGAGTTAGTAACTGTACGAGCACATCCTGGTTTTGATATGTCAAGTCACTGAGAACATCAACAGCCTCAAACGGGCGTTCCATAGGATATCCTCCGCAGACGTCTAAAAGATGTTAGCCTTGCTCAGAAGTGCTCATATAGATGTTAATTCTTACAAGCGTCGAAGTTGGTGCAAGGGTCGATAGCTTTGTATTCAGGATGCATGTTGGTTAAAATCCTGGAAGCTGCTTGAATGCACGCCGGTGTCGTGCACAAGTCTGTTGAGCCCGCCATCGTTCCGAGGAAGTGCAGTGTGAGCAGTAAATTAAGCCCGAGTCGTGACGATGGAAGCTCGAAGCTCTTTCCTGACGACTGCGACCTTTATATCTTGCATTGAATAACGTCACCAAGCAGCCTCACTAACGATCATCCTTATACCCCCTCGAGCTAGTGTACATACGTTAAGCTCGCCGAATCTTGTCAGATAGGATCATCTATTTTAGAAGCACCGCTACACTTCATCCTCTTGGCATGCCTCGTCTGTGTGCAAAGGGAGAACGACAGGAGTACTGACATGGCTGATCAAGTGTTAGATACAGCCATACTAGCAGTCATTCATGAAGGGCTATGCTGGCCTACTAAGTATGGTCTGTTGTTAAACAACGTAGATCATAATTGCAGCAAATCAGAATATGGCGTAAATCCTTTATTCAGATCGCTGTCAGCGCTAAAGATTTCGTTGTATTGCCAGTTTAGGAAATATGTTGGCCAAGACTTCGACACTCCAGAAATCGCAAGGTCTTCAGCCCCGTAGCTTCGCAAAATTAAGGAATGGCCCGAATAGTCGCTGTGTTCTTCAAAATTAATACGCATAAATTACCAGACTGATACCAGAGTAAGCGACTATTAGCAAACCCCTAGTGTTGTATGTCTTTGTCTCCCTCCCCTTGTAGCGCCTCCCTTTCATAGACTTGACAATGTAGGTACTATCGTGCCTTTGTTACACTGATAGAAGCACTGAAAAAGACCTTGGAACATAATGCTATGTAAGACACACTACAAGTCTTTCCGCAAGCTTGCGCCCGACATCATCTTCATCATGCGCTTCCGCTCTTCCTCATTCGGCTCTTGCCACCATTTAGAGAACCTCTTTTTCTCGAACCCCCTTTGCTGTCACTCGTGGGCACGTTGAGCATCGATCTGATGCCAAGGAATGCTTAGATCTTTCGGGATGTGATCCTTGACGTAGTCCACGACGGATCCAGCATTCGAGACCGGTCCGTCCCCATTCACGAAGAAGCTTTCAAAAACCTCCCGCTTTTCGCGCTCTCTCCTGGCCAGAGCTTTCTGCATGCCCAAGACAGCGCGCGACTTGCTATAGGGTGTCGGTTTCATCCACCCAGCAACTTTCTCGAAATCTAGCTGAAAGCCTGCCGAATCGTAAGTCGGCTGTCCATGAGGACCGTTCTTGTGGCAGACATTCAAGCTATGAAACGTCATTGCAGGATCAAGCAAAGCTTGCTCTTTATACAGAAAGTCTTTCTGGTGGGCGTTGAGTCTACCCTTCGGTCTCTCTGGCTTGGGAATGAAGAATCGCTATTTGAACTCCTCTTTCACTTTCTCACCGCTGAGTCGCGGTCGCCGCATGCGCCCCGGGGTTGGTCGAGGATCTCGCAGCTGGCTTTGGTCGTAGTCAAACTCGAGATCCGGCGTTGTTAGCCGGGGCTTCTGCTCCTCTTCCAAATGTTCTGGTTCTTCGAGTGCGGATGTTTTGGCTCTTTTACTACCTACGACTTCGGTAGTGCAGTCAGGATTAGCGCCTCTTAGCTCCTCTTTTAGGTGCTAGATCACCCTGATTTGTAGCAGTTGGGGCTTCCGTTGGGGCTTTTCCAGGCATTGTGATTAAACCACGATCGTGATAACAGAAAAAGCATATGTAAGAAGGAACAAAAGATTTATAATTTGCGGCCTTGTTGCAGAGGGATCTCACGAGCGTAACTCTGAAATGATTTGCACCGTTGCAAATAGCATGATATTAGGCTAACGAACAGGCGATTGAATGCTTACATGGGATAAGCGCTTTTGTTTATTGATACTGACCGGGGTGCTTTGTCGTCTTACCCAGTCTCCCAGTAATGGTTTACGCTCGAGAGATCGTGGGATGATTCATTTATGAATATCATGTGCCTAGGCGTGCTATTTACTGGGATCGCTTAGTGTCACTCGCATAATCATTACTGAGTGAAAGGTCGACTTGTGGGATACCCTGTTTTGTAGTGATTATAGCAAGGTTAGATACCTACAAAAGTCTTGTCCGTTATTTCTGCTCATGTTAACACAGTGCTATTACGTCGAGCGAACTGCCTACCTAAGTATGTTGTCGTTTCTGCAGGCTATCCCGTCAGGCAAAACGTTTTCTCTTCATGAGCTTTTAATGCAGCCTGGACTTGAGAAACGTCTTGAGACTTCGGCAAATAGCTGGTAGTGAAATATCCGACGCGCTCATACACGTCGAGACTTTTATAGCCGTCGCTTATCCTATCAAGCCGCAGTACCAGACCTTGAATATCGTCGCCGACAGAACGCATAAATGAGCCCGGTTTCTGTCGCTCGAGAATAAGGAATGGCACACACACGAAGCTTGACTCCACCAAAATATCCTGAGTATCAGTGTCAAAGAATACTTTTGCAAATATAGTCTTCGCCCTGTCGATACCAATCTCCCAAACATCGACATTGAATTCTGCGTCTAGCGGGGGTCGCGAAATTGGGAACATCCAGCCACGGAGCTCTATACTCGTCTCCCCTTGCTGGGAAGCGCTCAAAGTGGGATAGGTATCACCACTGACGTGCACGTTCGAGATTCTTACTAGTTGCTGCTTTAATTTGATGGTTACTCGCGAATTTTCGAGTAGGAGATCTAGGGCCACAGGTGCATCGATGGAAGCCCACGACCATGTAGGTGCCACAGAGGCACCTTGAACAGTTTGTAACCGCCTCCCAGGGCCCTCGATTGCAAACCACAACATGTCTGTAACAAGACTCTCCCGCCATAGCCCATACATATAAGTGAAGCCCGTGGCATATGCGATCTCATCCTGAATACCCTTCAGTGCAATGAGCTTGTCAGTAGGCACGGTCAGCTTGCCACGGGAGTACGATTCCACGATATCGTACCACATCTGGCTGAAGCTGTGTCTGCCCACTAAGGGTCTCTTCTGCCCCGAGTCCTCCTTTTTGACACCAGGACCATTTTGCATTGCCCATGTGTATGGATTTTGGTCGCGTTGCTCTTCGAATCGCAGTGTCTCGAATATAGCCCTGAATCCGGCGCGATCGCCACGTCCCTGCTCCTTTGTCTTCTCGTCTTGTGACCACGACTCATCAGCTCGCTTCAGGACGTCCTTCCAGACCACTCTTCTACGCTGCCACATCTTGGCTTGCGTACTGAGGAAACTGGCATCGTTATCTGGGTCGACCATGACCGGTGGTGGGGGACGCCGACGTATGGATTCTGAGCTCGCCCACGAGAAGCCGCGCCCTTCTCTTTCTCCCTTCTCAACATCCTCACGAGTCTCCATGTTTCCTAGGTCGGGCGTATACCAGTCCGCGAAGTCCTCGGGATATGACTTATACCTATAGCCGTGATGGTTAAACTCTGATGCCGAGCGTCCGCAACACTCCCAGTAGATCATCTCGGCACCAAAATGCAAGACGCGGCGGGACAATAGTCGCTCCTGCGTTACCCAGCCACGCGTGTTTAAAGGCGCAAGGTTTACGTTGCGCTCAAAGTCGAAGATGTCATCCTGTCGCGCAAAAATCCAGTCAGCGTCTGACGATGTGCGACTCGAGACACCGATCTTGATGGGTCTAAGACTCTGCGTCTTCCGTGTGTGGAAGCAGCCCCCATCGCTGGAAGACGAGCCCGTTGATGCTATGGTTAGCGCAGCGCCCGAATACACACCACCCATCTTCTTCGCTTCGATCTCCCAGTCACGCTTCCAGGCCCCGTCCCCGTTGAGGTCTCGCTCATCTTTTTGAATGATACACAATGAATCGATCCAGATATATGAGAAATTGCCAAGACTGAGCGTTGCGGTAATGGCGTCTTGCATGTTCTGTGAGAGACGCGTAAAGTCAATCTCCTTGTAACACTGTTCGATATTATTTTCGAGAAGCTTGAACCTTATGGTTTCCGGGGGACCCCAGCAATGGCTAAAAGCCACATATTCGGGCCGCTTTTCTAAGTCGATCGTAGGAACCAATTTGAGTATTGCTGGCCGATCTCCGGGTTGCCACTCCCTTCCCGCCGACACATACAAGAAGCGGGCCGGAAGTTCCAGGTCCCTGTTATTCGTACTATTACAGAGTGTATGGTTTTCCCTACAGAGTCTTATCCATTCTTTTGCCTGTTGGAAATGCTCAACAGAGTTTGTCCGAGCTTGATCAACAGCTTGTGATGCTAATTTGATGTCAGACATGCGGACTATTGCGGTAATCCCGCTTATTCTTTTGGGTCTATAGGTAACACTCACGATCTGGAAACAAATTCTCTCTATGAATCAAAAGACGTGCGCCAATCGCAACTTCGCCCCAGTATAGCTGCGCATATGTATGTGGTGACAGTGGTCGCTCCTCCCAAACCTTCACCCTTAATTCGTCATTGGTATTCGTGGGCAAGGGTAAGTCAGAAATCGGGGGTTTAACCACTCCGTCACTAATATTCATACTTGCGACGACATTTTCCCGACGTTTCAGACTCATTGAGTGCCATATCAGAGAGCAAAGTCCGCAGTGCTTGGCATTAGATCCGCAGCTAGTGATGTTTGATTGATTGATAGAGATACCATCTTCAAACCTAGAGCACAACTCTTTTTTACTCCAATATGAGTGCCATTCCACTAACTTCGTGAAGTATGACGATGACCCCATGATTAGATTGGATTTTCTAGTAATCCGATCGCACCTCTCGCAAAGGTATGAATGATCTTGAAGCCCGGGATCCCTTGAACTAAGAGGATACCATACAGAGCTACTGACCCTCCACTTGTTGACAAAATAATTGGAAGAGAAAAAGGCGGGATATATGAGATCTCTTGCCAACCAACTTGCATAGAGGGTATAGATTAAGGGCCGCAATAGAAGGATGGCAGTCGCCCACGAAATAAAGCGCGGTTTGGACTGGTCAGGGCGTATGCACAAAGCTGTTGCACCCATGATACCGTACCACATCCCATACCAATACAAGGACATGCCAGGTGCCATTGCAAAAAGGCAAGCGGTGTAGAGAAGCCACCAGGCAAATACCCAAGTCAAATCAAAATGCTCGTTGAAGGGATACATGAAATGACACAGGTTGAATACCGTAGCAGCCGTCGCTACGACACCAATTGGGCCGCAGTACAAAGACACCCCCAGGAACATCCAACCGTATATGATGAAGGCCGACCATTTTGGGTTCAAGGTGAGTCCGGGGAAATGGATCCCATCGGACCCAATATGCGTGCCTAGAACGAGATGCAGTCCCCAGAGGACCGTGTTAAGGGTACTAGGACCCCGCCACCAGATGAGAGCCGATAGTATCCAAAAAGTGAGGGGCCGTATCTCGGCACCGGACCAGTATGTCCAGCGGAGTGCAACGAGGTATATGATGAGATCCAGCCGTTTCTTATTATCTAACGGAGGTCGTAGGGCGAGGCGGATCAGGACAGGGACAATCGCCCAGACAATCACGGGAACTAAAAATGACATTTTTGAACGCGCATCCTGGTTAAATATGACCTATTAACAACTTTGATGTAATTGCAGAGGGCTTTGTGTCGTCGCCCTCTTGCGCCCTCACAGGCGAAAATGTCAGCGGGGAACGGCTGAATTGGCCCTGAATGGTAACAGCTTTCAGCCCCGAATTAGCTCCAATTCAAAATCAGTAATCATGACTCTACCTAGTGTTAAACCCGATGTTACACTCTAGTCCTGTGCATACCAATGAGATTGCTCCGTCCCCATGTACTTCATCTTGAACCTGGATTTGTTTCAGAGTTCATGATCGGGATGTCTGAGCTTATAAGTCACTATGTCAGACAGCTATCTAAAAGAAATTCAAATGATACAGGCGAGATAATACTGCCTACTCAATTGATCAATACTAGCGGAGGGGAGTAGAGGAATCAATTAAGGAAAACGTTTTGAGTCTGAGGACCAAGATATGAATTGATTTCAGGGTAAAATACAGCGTCCGATGCCGAGAAGCGCAGGAGCGCCTGAGGTAGTCATGAGGATATATGCCTGATCATTAAAATGAAACGTGATTGATATCTATGTGACCAGATGCCGACGTATAAATGATTATCTTGGTGATTTATTGTTTAGCGTCTTGCGTGAGGACTGTACGGGCGCTAATTGAGCATTATAATATTCAAGCTCGGGTAACTGAGAAATCTATTAAGGCGAGGTCACTCGGGGTCAATTTTTGGCGATGATGACAGCACAAAATGCGTGCGATCAGGGCGCAACTTATCTTATGCTTGTTGTAGGAAATTGCCTATACCACGGCGAACTTATTAGGAAGATCCTTAATGTATCATGAAGTAGCCAATCTGATGGAAAGGAAGATGAAATAAGCAGAGGATGGGAAAAACTCTAGACTTTACTTTCCCTATGAAGTTATGTAAGGTTACGCATGTTACTCACACATTAAAGCATGGCAAAACGAGATCCTCCCTCAAGCAGATTGGACCGGATTGCAACTAAGCATTGACGTCTTATCTAAAACTTTCGTAAAATCATTACCGTAATCATAATTAGCGCTATATGCCTCATCGGACACATTTCGCAGGACCATGTGCTGGATGTGTTGGTTCAGAGAAGTACGGCTCGATCCAAGCATAAAGGACCAAAACCTTAGCAGATAGCGGAGTTTCCCCATTAGTCAACCAACTTTCCTGCTCCCAAAGTAGAACAGGCAATGGTACGCCCCAGAAGAAGCGTAAGCGCGGCGGAGGTTTGATCGATGTGGGATTCCCCCGCCTCTCTCCACAAAGAGCCAGGACTTATCTAGTGTAGACCCGTTCGTATGACGGGCCAAAAAGAAAAGAAAAATTTTTTTAGACGTCACGCAAACCTTGCGATGCCGACATCGTCATCTGTTATCATGATGGAGTGGTGAACATGGGGAACGATGATTCAATCTTTTATCAATGTGCAGCGTAAGCTGCCCTATCCTGCCTTTGCGACTGGTGGAGGGAAAGGCTGGGTATAGCCCGGCCTTGCGTCTCTTGGTTACTTGTCACTTAACCTCGCTCCAGTCTAGACCGTTCGTCGCTTGCATTGATACGCGGACCACTCTATCCCGTGTTATCACAAGTAGGAGACATCGTGAACGATCGCTTTAGCCTTTCCCCCCTGCGCTGCCTCCGGTCGGTCGGCGCGCACTTGAAGTCATTGAGCAAGGGGGTTTACGAGGGCTTAGAAATCTGACCTTCGCACGCCTTTTATTAATCAATTCATTCATTTATTTCTATCTCTCCCAGTCTCCCCATTCCCTTCCCCTCTGCAGTTTTCTCCTTCTTTGTCCGTCTTATTTTCACACTTAGTTAGAATAAACGTACCTAGCATGACCCTATAGCTATATACTATTAGTCAATAAATTCTGCAACCCTATCCGACGTGGTAGGATAAGTGTACAAAGTCTTCTCTAAAACATGGAGGCAGCGACACTATTTCAAGCTCTCGTCCAGGTCGAGTCCAACTCGCTCCCACAAGCTCCGCAGAGAGCCGTTTCGAGGACCTATCCCGCTGTTCCCCAGCGCGATGACGACGTTGAGCTGAGGCCCCTGACCAAGCCGTCAGCGGCGCCCACTCCGTCGGGCGTATGCACGCCGCGGGACCTGGAGATGATGAGTGTGCCGAACACCCCCGGCGTCTCGGAGCAGCTTGTCGATCCCATTAGTACCTTTGAAGTCCAGCCGGGCCTCACGGACCCGCCAATGAACAAGTTCAGATATGCCGCGTGCTGCGTCCAGGTCCTGCTCGCTGGTCTCATTGACTCTGCGAACGGTGCCTTGATCCCGTATATCGAGAAGTGAGTTTTGTCGTACTGATTGCGTGTCGTCACCACATCGTACTCATTGGCTCTGCAATAGGCATTATAACATCGGATACGCCATCGTCTCGCTCATCTTCATCGGCAATGCAGTGGGCTTCATCATCGCGGCGCCTTTCGTCGACGCCCTCCGCATACGTCTAGGGCGAGCCAAGGCCTGCTCGCTCGCGCACATTTGCATTGCCGTGGGCTTGATCCCCTTGCTGGCGCTGGCGCCCTTCCCGGCCGTCGTCGTGGGGTACTTCTTCCTCGGCTTCGGGACAGCCACGACTCTCGCCATGGCTAATGTATGCCCATCCTCATCATCCCCCCTAAAGTCCAACCCCCTATGATTCTATAAGTGATGCTAACCCCGTCATCTAGGTATTCACAGCTAATTTGAAAAACGGCACGGTTCTCCTGGGCTTTCTTCACGGCAGCTACGGCATAGGCGGCATTGTCGGCCCGCTAATCGCCACGAGCATCGTGTCTAACCTAGGCACAGACGCCTGGAACCGGTACTATCTCCTCACGATCTCCATCGCGACGGCCAACGCGGCCTTCATCCTCTGGTCGTTCTGGAACTACGAGCGCGAAACAGCAGCGAGCGAGACCTCGTCCCTCACCGCCGCCGCCACAACAACAACAACCACACCGCCACCGGCAAACGGCGGGCAGACGACGGCGCCCCCGGCCGAGCTGGCGGCGATGCTGCGCGCCTTCAAGTCGCCGCGCGTAGTCCTCCTAGGCGCGACCTTCATCTTCGCGTACCAGGGCGCCGAGGTGTCCATCTCGGGCTGGGTCATCTCCTTCCTCATCGCGGCGCGCCACGGGGACCCGTCATCCGTCGGCAACGTGACCTCTGGTTTCTGGGGCGGCATTACGCTCGGGCGTTTCGCGCTGTCGCCCATAGGCGCGCGCGTCGGCGAGAAGCGCTTCGTCTACCTGCTCACGGCCGGCGCCGCCGTCTTCCAGCTGCTCGTCTGGCTCCTGCCCAACATCATCGGCGAGGCCGTCTCCCTCGCCATCGTCGGCCTCTTGCTGGGCCCTATCTATCCTTGCTCGGCCACTGTGTTTATGCGGAACCTCTCGCGGCAGGAGCAGGTTAGCGGGCTGGGCGTCATTAGTGCGTTTGGGAGTTCTGGCGGCGCTGTTGCGCCGTTTACTACGGGTTTGCTCGCCCAGGCTGTTGGGACGTTTGTCCTGCATCCTATTGCGATTGGGCTATTTGCTTCTATGCTTGTTTGTTGGTTTATCGTACCGGAGACTAGGAAGAGAACTGAGTAAAGAAAGGAAGTCCTTGGTCTGGGACAATGATAGCTCACTAAATGGAACACTAATAAGAGGCGTGATCTAAAGTTGAGAATTAGTTGGGAAATGCGCCCGTTGTAAAGGCTTAATGGGAAAATCTATGAAATCTATCTATCTATACATCTAGCTTCTGGTCTAGTAAGCCTAATGCCGTAATCATCTATGTCATGATATCCTGATCTATTCTCGTTAACTCAGGTATGCAATTCTAGGACTGACCCCTCGCCTCTAAGTCTATTTCCTGCCAACAGCAGCTTGTTGGACGGTGATCTTGCCGTCGACGACATCGGTAACTACCTTATGGATATCTGAGAAATCGTGGAATACTGTGAAGGGAACGTTTTCCTTCTCGCAGTAGGTGACAAGGTCTGCCTTGCTTTAGTCCTGAATTGTCATTCGGAGTGTAAAAGAGTAAACTTACCTCGGCCTTCCTTTGCGAACAGCAGATCCGTCTCCTTAGCCGCGGAGAGATCCGAAACACCATCTCCAGCATAAAACATGATGGGGCGATCTGCGAGAGTGGCGTAAGGCCGAATCTCGAGGCTCTTGTCATGGCCAAATGAACTATCCCTGAAATTAGCTGGTGTCGGGGCGAAATCAATGTAGACAGTTTATCTTTACCTTTCATCATGAAATTCAATATCCCACCCGTTCTCGTCGTTAATGCTCTTACCAGGCCGAGCCTTCACATCGTTGCTCACGATTTGCATACCGGCAGCCTCCTCCTCGCCCACAAGGTGAGCTAGCAAGGCTCTGATTATAGGTTGCATGCCACCGCTGAGTACGACGATGGGCACATTATTTGCTCGGCACTATGATGAATCTATTAGCTCTGTTTATTTGCTAAGTTCCCTCATTACTAGTTCTAGTACCCTTGCTTCACGATAGTATTTGTGAGGTAGCAATGCGAAAATGTACGAAGACGGTAAGATATTGTACATACCCAGGCCGCAAACTCTTTGAATGCAGGGTCTAGCTTAACGTTTTCTAGTAACAGCTTAATGCATTGATCAAATGGCGTCGTGACACTGTCAAGCATCTCCTGGAAAGCATCACGGAAAGCACGTCCGTTGTGGAGAACGTCCTTGTTCCCTTGCCTCCGGAGTTCAACGCCGAAGCCTAGGTTGTCCGTCATCCAGTCGTTGCTGTCCTGGAGAGTAATTGTACCATCGAAGTCGGTAAAAAAGATGGCCTTGGGCTTTGTGCGCAGGGCAGGAAGCGAGTGAGTGGGAGCAGCCATAATGATTGCCGGTTGCACCGTCGTATTACTGACTATTTGTCTTTGGAGAGAGTGAGAATCCTGATATTTTCTCAACAGTCGTCTATCGGTCGCTTGTTGGGAATGAGAGTTTGAGATTATGAGAAGGCCAGTGACGTCACGAGCAGGGTCTATTTGCGCTCCGTGCCGGCTCCGTTACAAGGGAATGGCTTATCTTCGCAATATTCTAAAAAGAAGATGAGCAGAGAATAGAGAGGGAAATAAATCTAAATCTCGCCAGAGAAGTCCAAAGCGATCCAAGGGACCCACGATAAAAGAGGATAAACCGAAGCAAGCAGCGGCTTCCACGTGCTAACAATTCGCCAGTCCCGTCAATCCGTCCATCGGTCGCGGGGTTTTTTTCTGGCTGCCCCTCCATGACAAGATCGGCGTATTTTTCTTGGCGCTAGCTAGGTAAGTAATTAAGACATTGCAACCCCTGAGCTGCACCCAAACAAACGGCACATCATAGCGATAACATTATTTTTATTATTATTATTATTATTATTATTCTGTCTATCATCTGTCTGTGCAGATAACCTATTATTGCTACATGGGAAGGAAATACATTCGTGATATTCCATTGTCCCACAAGTACTCCCCGATAAGGATAGGCAGGTATGAGAGAACTTGCGCCCCCATGAAGAAGCACTTAACCAAGCCAAGGTCATTAGTAAGATAAATGCTACGTCCAATTCCTCGTAAACTATTAGTATTAGGTCGGTAGGCTTGACTGTGATGTCTTGTGGGGGAACCATCTTTGACCTCCTATTGTGAGTATTGGTAGAGACAGCCCCTTTTCTTTAGGTGGCTTACTTGTGTAAGCTGAGGTGTTGCATTTGCTGTCAGTCTTAGTTAGTTGGTTATATGGTCAGCGCCTTGATTAAGCCAGTACTCGGCTCAAGCAGCAATATTCCTCATAGGCATGTGTTTCTAGTCCTCTAAGTAAGTCGACAAAGACATATTGGAAGATCTAAACGTACCTATCTAGATAGTTGCACAGCGATATGGAATTTAATATATATATAAAGACACTCCACGAGTAGCCTGGATTGGTTACTATTAGTTGTGTACCAGAGAAAAAGTCGATCGGAATCATAAAAATTATTTTAGTGTTACACTAGAAACATATGAGGTAGAATGCAACATGTACCTGACTTGGTGCTGTATGGAACTAGGTAATTACCTCACTATCTCTACATTATTACATGTAGGATTACTTTAGAGCAGCAATGTCCAGAAGATCAAGAGAATTCGCGGGATCCCAAGTCCTGTCTTAAAAAACGACTTCAGTGTAGCATGCGCTTGTTACCCCCTAGTAGGTACTACGCTGTAGGTATTTAACCTGCTAGGTGAGTAATGCCCCACATGCACAGGTACTCCACGGGTGCCTGGCTAAAGGAGGCAGATCCGAGTCCCCAGACACCTTTTGACCTACACTATATAAATCAGTGTTCTTGCACTGTACCTTTGTTTACTACACATAGCATAGCTGATTCAGTACATCTAGTTGAAGTTGAGCCATGGCCATACGTAGTAAGGCTACATGGCACACTATAATACATGGCGTAAGTGGTAACTACACTACATACACATATATATTGAAGTGATATAAAACATCAATAGAAAGCTAGTAGTAGTTACTGTAATGTCATTGAATATCATTATCATTACCTTATACGTAGTACATTCACCTGTGTAATGTATGCCTTTTTTGCAGGAAATATACAGTGTACATTCGGTATGGCGGCTATCGGCAGTTTAGGGGAATAATTACCCTAAATAGCTTGTGAATTTAGAGACAGGGCGCACATGTGGCGTGACCAGGGATACAACTAGGTAGTGCACATGTGCCCCGGCTCCATACCTGCTATTCTATTATCACAGCCCTATCCGGGGCCCTCGGGGTCTTTCCTCTAGTGTAGTGTAGGTACCAACCAAACAACAGCCGCCTATCTACACCTCCTTACTCATACAACGGAGCCATACATTTCAAATTCCTCCTACCACCAATGTATATACCCAGGCAACACCTTCCTTGAAGAGCCATTATTGTACTTACATGACCTACTCACCTTACCTAGCGTGCATACCCTAAGTAGTTTCCTCCGAACACTCTTACAAAAGAGCGGCAAGAGAGGCAACTACAGCAGTTGAGTCACATACATACTATCTTGCAACTTGCTGTGTTCGCAGATACTTACTCAATTCCCTTCCTTTTACCGGCTTACTGATTTTGAACCTCGTTGTGCGGCCCATTCGCATTGATCCCACTTAACAGCATTAACTTACATACATTATTTCCCTTATCAAAACTTATTTGCACGCAACCCTTTCAGCATCACAAACAAAGAAGACACCTCTCCTTCCTCCCAGTTCAGTCCGACACAGGAACAGCGGTCTGTCTGTGTTTATGTCCGTTCTGTGTCTGTGTCTGAATCGCGGTATATTGCTACTTGAACCACTGTTCGGTGCCTTGCCTAGCCTAGCGTTCTCCGGTTGCGCCGGCACTCGCCGACACAGGTTCTGATCGCCCCGAACGATCCGCCGACGGATAAGCAAGCCATGCGACTATGAATACGGCCCGTCTCTCCTCCGCCGTTGCATTCTTAGTTCGAGCCTGACGTCTTCTATATTCCCTCCTCAACTCACCGACTCCCCCGACTCCCCCGACTCCCCGCGAGCATGCCCGACAGACCCCTTACCATTGCCACCTATGCCGCCGGCGCTTCTCTGGCTGCCATAACCCTAGTTTACGTCTTTGCGCCCACCTACCTCATCGATAGCGACTCCAATTCGGCAAGGAAAAGGGGCGTTGTCGGTCTGTTAAATCCGGCGAACGACTGCTTCATCAACTCGGTCCTCCAGGCCTTGGCTGGACTGACTGACCTCCGTGTCTACCTTATCCGAGAGGTCCACCGCCGGAACATAGATGAAGCATGGGTCTATGAGGAGATAGTAGAGGATCCCGCCCGCAAGGGCAACCCCGAGTGGAAAAACCAGAGCCTGCAGTCAGGTATCGTGACGAAGGGCCTCAAGAATATCCTCGACGCCCTCAACGAACGACCCATATACCGAAAGACAATATCAGCTTCGGGGTTTGTCAAAGTGCTCGAGACCGCCTTCCGTCAGAGGATTAGCAGGCAGCAACAAGACGCGCAGGAATTCCTACAGATTGTAGCTGAAAGACTGTGCGACGAGTATCACGCCGGGCGCAGAGCACGAGAGGCGGCTAGGGGTAAAGGTGTAACATTCAGAGCTCTCTCGAGTAATCCTTCCTTGCCTGTAGATGGGGACGCGGTACAAGAGCGTCTAGTTGGTCTTGCTCTTGACACGAATGGGGTTAAGAATGGGACACCGCCCAGAAGCGTACCGACGATCCAGGCTGAGCCACCTGCGAGTGACGATGGGGAGGAAGAGGGGTTTCCGATGGAAGGTGCCTACGAGAGCCAAATCGAGTGTCAAGTGTGTGGATTCAAGACGAAGCCAGTTCAAAGCACATTCTGTACTCTCACCTTGAGCGTGCCGCAGTCGAGGTCCAGTTCGCTCAACAATTGCCTTGATGGATTTTTCAAGAGAGAGTTTGTGGACGACTACAGGTGCGAACGGTGCAGACTTGTTCATGCGAAGAAGCTGCTCGAGGCTCAAGTATCGCGAGCTGCGTCGGATGCCGCCAAGGAGGCAATCAATCAGTCTATTAAGAAAATACAAGTTCAGATCGATACTGACCCTGAAAGCCCACCACCTGGTGTTGAACTCCCAGAACTGCGACTCGCTCCCACATGTCGCATTGCCAAACACACGCGCCTCACGAATTTCCCCAAGATCCTAGCCGTCCATTTGTCAAGGTCTATATATGATAGCCACGTTTCACAGAAGAACTTGGCCAAAGTATCGTTTCCGGAACGTTTGTCTATTGGAGGTTTACTCTCCCAGAAAAAATACAAACTACTCGGCATGGTATCGCACAAAGGAAGCCACCACAGTGGTCATTACGAATCATTCCGAAGGCAGAATGTGAACCTACCATATTCGACGACGAATACGTTTCAACCCTCTGGTGTCTATACTCCATCAGGAAATCCGACACCTGCCGCCACACCAAGCCCATCTGCGACTCCTTTACACAAATCGACAGCTCCGAGCCCAGTGGCATCTACAGCCGACTTGATACCAAGACCATCCGCCGAGACGCTGTCGGGCGTTTCTTTACGCTCGACGGTTACGACAAGCTCGGCGCCAAATATTCAGCCGCTTGACCGACCTTCCCCTACCTCTTCCCCAAAGGATCGTGATACCGACACTGTCAGCCTAAAGTCTGTTGCGGCATCAGCTCGATCCACGATGTCCCGACTTTCGCAGTCTGCTAAGAGCAATCGTGCTGAGAGTCCATTTGGAAAAACGAAAACATCCACTTCCACCACCGAATCAGTATCCACATCCAAACGTAGTGGAATGAAAACTCGCCGTCGAAAGCAAAGTGACCGGTGGTGGCGTATCAGCGATGACAAGGTAAAGGAGGCCAAAACAAGCGAGGTACTCGGTATGCAACGGGAGGTGTACATGCTCTTCTACGAGTTAGAACGCGAGGACACGGCGGAATCGTAGGGGGACGTTCGCCGGCTCTTTGATGACCTCGAGCGGGCTACAAACGACGACTCACCACAAGACCTAGAGCTTGTCGATAACCTTCCTCCATCGTCCTTCCTCACCAATTTATCTGGCTGGCTGGAAGCAGCATTTGTACGGGCACGATACGTCTTACTAAAGGTCGGAAAGAAAGCCAAGAAGTTGGCGAGGGAAGGGTGGAATGAGTACATGGGTTATTATGACGTCGTTATAGATCATGAACCTGCGCATGATAACAAGGGACCAGTCGCCTCATGTGGCCTATTCGAAGCGCCTACTTAGTACGATCGCACAAGGAGACAAAAATGTTGCAGTCTCACGTCTTCCCATTACAACGACGACAATAGCACAACGTCAGGGTCCAAGCTATTTACTATGATCATCACTGCGATAATCGTTATTGGAAGTTTACACGCATACATCATCGAAGCATACAAAAATGGCGTTCAATTCACATCATCGTCAGGGCGTTGGCACATAAAAGGTGTTGATCTTATTTTGCTTTTATCTCGGCTGGATAGGACGACGTCTTCTCCCTTTTTTTTTCTTTTGATGCTTGGACTTGGATTTGGCTCCATCCTGCTTGTACAATAGTCCTGCGAGGGAGGACAAATGTGTTGCCTATAAAACATCTTGAAACATGAGAGCTCTCACTTGTTGGCATATACGTTGTGGTATTTGTTTTGGCTCAAGAGGATACCACACGGCAGGCAGTGTGGTATATACCACTCGCATTCTTGCTTGCGCACTTTGTTAAGTACATTGTAGATTTAGATGCAGAGATGCTATCATTAGTATTCCTAACAGTCCTCAAGATGGGATACGCGGTGTTTCACCCATGCATGCAGATAATCCCAAGCTAAAAGTCAATTGGAGCTATAATAAGACAAAACCAAGCCTTATGGGGCAATTCTAGATTAAAAGTGTGGAGATTCGGGTGCGTTGCCAACCCAGATGGTATGCCGCAGTGTGTTGTGTGCAGAATCGTGTCCAAGTGAAATAATGTCGGGACGCGATCGGAAAAGGACTGACGTAGGGAGGTTCCGTGCGGAGATGCATGCGGGGCGGCAAAACGGAAGAGGGTGCTCTCTTTTCTGCAGCGCCATCCCGAACCCTCTTGATATCAACTCGTAATTTGAGTGTTCGCAGTTCAAGTATACATCACTACACCTGTGCTCTCTATATAATCAATAAAACTGAAAGCGAGGTGCGCATCGCAGAAAACAACCAGCCGATCATGGGGGACAGAAAGCCATTGATAGATGTAAGTCCAGCAGGATAGACCCCGAAAGCGCAGAGCGGCATTAACTGACATCAAACTCTACAGCTCAAGTTAAAAGACCCGGACTTGTTCCGTAACAATGCTGTGAGCTGTTCCTAGAGTCATCCTCTTCGTCTTTAGCTACTTGTCAGAGACAAAATGTCGTCTCAGGGCAACAACAGACGTGTCTCGGAAACACACACAAAGGGCTACGGAGACCTGTGCCTATTTCACCTGCAAGTACGGTTACTGACTTCAATGAACGAACTGTAGTATGTAAACGGGGAATGGATCGAGGCCAAATCAGGGAAAACATTCGAAATAATTGGTACGCAAACATGGTATAATCATACCAACTTAGTCACTTCATCCATATGTGCCGCACATATGTCAAACCAAGCGATATCACATTCTAACCCTAGCGCCTCTTCAAAGACCCTGGCAACAGCCAACCCTTCGCAACATGTCCCGACATGAGCGCCGAGGACGTCGACGCAGCGGTACAAGCAGCGGGCGCGGCATTCGCCACGTACCGCACCTTCACGCCCCTCGCGCGCTCTCTGCTCCTCTCGAAATGGGACGCCCTGATCCGCGAGAACAAAGAGGACCTCGCGCGCATCCTCGTGCACGAGACGGGGAAGCCGCTCCTCGAGGCGCGCGGCGAGATCGACTACGCCACGGGCTTCACGCGGTGGTTCGCGGGCGAGGCGGAGCGCATCCAAGGTGCCGCGTACGCCGCCGCGCTCCCCGGCCGCCGCATCTTCACCCTCAAGCAGCCCATCGGCGTCGTCGCGGCGCTCGTGCCCTGGAACTTCCCCGTGGCCATGATCCTGCGGAAGGCGAGCACGGCGTTTGCCGCAGGTTGCACGATGGTCGCCAAGCCGTCGCCCGAGACGCCACTTACGGCGCTCACGCTGGCGTATTTGGCGGAGAAGGCTGGGTTTCCGAAGGGCGTGTTTAATGTCTTGCCTACGACGTTGCAGAATACGCCTGCGCTGAGCGAGGCGCTGTGCAAGCATCCTGTTGTTAAGAAGGTGTCGTTTACGGGCTCGGTAAGACTTCCGCTGTAGAGGTATGTATGTATGTTTGGGGATTATCTAGTTAACAGATCTATCTAGACCCGCGTGGGGAAAATCCTGTCGGCACATTGCGCGGATGGCTTGAAGAAGTTGACGCTTGAGCTCGGCGGGAATTGTCCCGTCCTTGTCTTTGACGATGCGAATCTGGAGCAGGCATGCGATGGTACGTGGCTTTCCACCTAGATAAAGCTCCGTCTTTTCTTTCGCAGGAAAAGAGAAAGGAAGAATGGGAAATACTGACGCGAGAGCACTCCAGCTCTTATACCCCTAAAGTTCCGCCACGCAGGCCAAGCCTGCATCACCGCGAACCGCGTATACGTGCAGCGCGGCGTCTACGACAAGTTCGCCTCCCTCCTGACGGAGAAGACGCGCGCGCTGCGCGTCGGGCACGGGCTGGACGAGGGCATCACCATGGGCGCACTGACGGTGCCGCAGGGCGTCGACAAGGTCGCCAGCCAGGTCGAGGACGCCAAGGGCAACGGCGCGACCGTCATGACGGGCGGGAACCGGATCAGTATCAATAATGGGTATTTCTTCGAGCCGACCATCATTGGAAATGCGACGTCGTGCATGAAGATCGCATCCGAGGAGACGTTTGGCCCCTTGCTTGCGCTGTTTCCGTTTGATACTGAGGAGGAGGCTGTCAAGGCTGCTAATAATACGAGCGTGAGTTCCTCCTCTCCTGCCTGCCCACCGCTCTCCCTTTTATCCCCGGGGATAGCCAGGGAAGTGAGACGTCGAATTAGGGGTGTGGAGGTAAGCTAAAGTTGTGTCACCAACATCTAGATGGGCCTCGCGTCGTATTGCTTTACGAAGAATGTCGATCGCATATGGCGTCTGTTCGAAAACCTCGAAGCCGGCATGATCGGCCTGAATACTGGTACGTCTTCGACGGCTGAATTAAGCACTTCAGTCTCCGGAGGTTTACTGTGGACGACGCGATACTGACTAACTATGCTTGTTAGGGAATTCGTCCTCGGCTGAATCACCGTTTGGCGGCATCAAGGACTCGGGGTACGGCAAGGAATCCGGCAAGGACGTCGCCATCAACGAGTACCTCATCACCAAGACGGGGACACTCTCGCTCGAAGGGCATTATTAGCTTGATTATCGTAACTCCGTGTGAAAGTTGAAACTGGGGCAGGCAAGAATAAGGCAGAATGAAATGTCATGACTGGGGTGGGTTACTTTTACGCTTACGTTTATTTGGCGGGCTTTGAGGGGGGAAAGAGGGTGGGAAAGGGGGCAAATTGTCATCCACTGACGCCAAAACGATGCTTGTGTTTACTAATAATAATAATGATGAGTCTGTGGAATGGGGGGTAAAATTGTAGCTTGTTCGGTTTTGCTGTGGCTTAATTACTATTTACGTTCTACGTCGGCATCGTGAGTCGCATATAGTCTAGTAGCAAGTAGCACTTTAGGGTCACTTGTTAACACCATTGCTTCATATAAAGTTCAAGGTTCATATTATGAGAATACATTCTTAATCTGTTCGTTATTATATATGTGAGCACGCACACATCGCATCTTAAGATCAGACGCCCTTAGTTACACTACGACTTACCTTACTTACGCTCTGAGTTCGCTAATTAACTACCCAGCATCATAAAGGCAGAATGTTTCTCATTCCTCTTCATCCTGAGAAACTCGGCGACAGGATCAAGTTTCTTAGCATCCTTCTCATCTTTTGCTTCGAGGCCAATGCCATAGGCTTTCTTAAAGCGGTCTCCATGCTTGTTATCGAGCTGTTGCTTGAGCTCCACGATCTGCGTCTTGGCATTGGAAACCTTCTTGTCAAGCGCTGCCTTCCTAGTACCGCAACTGTCGCACAATCGGTTGACGCGGACTGTGTTGATCGAATGCGTAATCACTTGGTCGCATGGCTCCTTCGTTTCCCCAGCTATGTAGTCCCGCTGCACAGAACATAGTGCGTATGGTTCTTCTGGGAGGTTCGCGTGGTTGCATAACCACAAAATCTTACGGTATTGACACATTGCTGCGCTCCTTCGAAAAAATTTGATAACGTATAGACTTGTTGAGAGATAGGTCGTGTTTATTAATTACGATTCGGATTTTCCTCTGTATTTTGTATATATATATATTCAATCTCTGTCTTTCAACATGAAGGAGCTTCAGACATTCGTTGGCTTTGTTGCCATATGTGGCTCTTTGTTTGCGTTGCGACAGTCCTTTGTTAATACTACTTCTTTGTTGAATCTTAACAAGTTCTTTGATCTATCCACTAGTTGATCTGTCGAATGCCTATTGTTTCCACACGCTTCTAGAGGCAGCCCCGAAAGGTAGGAGAGCCTATTTCCAAATGGGACTCTTTGAATTGCCGTCGTACGCCAAGAAATAGTTTCTACTTGGCCTTTATACGTTAGCTTGCCTGGCCATGGAACGTCGAAATAGTGTAGACATAGGATACCGCCACAAAGGGCATGATCGGGTGTTGTGAGCATTTTTCTTATCAAGTTCGAAGCCTAGCTGACAATTGCTAAATATTAATAGAAGCCTCAGTTCTAGAGAGTCTCAAGCTTCTACTTCCAACTCACAATCAGAATAGAGATCATATCACACGAATCTCCATCTCGAAACACTAGCACCTCGACGCAAGGTAAGTTTCTTTCGCCTCAGTAGTCTCTCTGCCGAAATTATGACTTCCCGAACGCCACTGCCAACCCTACCACCCCGGAAACTACCGCTAAACCCTTTTCCAATTCAGCAATCTGACGTCGAAGGACAAGATGGTGTTTGCAAGGTTGTATCTTGCACCAGAAACAGGCTTTCGTGGTCCGAAGTGTGTAAGTTCCATCAACAGAACCGGGACAGCTGCTTAAGGAGATACAGGAAGTTAGTTGCTATGGGAAAATGTAGCCGATGCCAGCTACCACTCAGCGAATATGGCGATAAAACTGACTCCAAGTACAACTGTGCCTCTTGCCGGAAGATAATCAGCAAAATCATTCAAACCAGGTCTCAGGCAAGAAAAGACTCCGGACGGTGTACTCGGTGTAATGGCCCTGTCACGGGCGGGTTTGTGACATGTGAGAGATGCAGGCAAATCGCACGAGAGGCGTTAAAAGCTAGAACAGTCGCCAAGGCATCTGAACTAAATCTCAGTCCTCAAGAAATGACTAGCTCGATGAAGACTCGGTCGTAGCTAAAGATATTTTTAGATAGGGGGTTTATACTGGAGCACCTGATTAAATGCAAAAGGTTGGCAAAGCCTACATACATAACAGTCTAGAAATGATTTAGCACCTAACTACCTATAGTATATAATCACATGAGGTTACTAAACTAGGTATCAATCAAGAACTTGTAGTTGAAAAAAGGTTCAGATGATCTTTAATATTACATCCATTCAGTTGATTTGAGGCTAAGCTAGTCCTCATCTTCGTAGGAGATGAAACGATGCATTACAGCGATACTGAACTGAAGACGGAATACTGATGCAGTGATTCTTATGAATTGCCTTTTCTGTGATCGCGAGGGTCCCTAGTAGTTTCACTGTCCAAGGAAGTATACATTCGGTCTATTTCCTCGGATGGAGGTCTATACTATGTAGACTAGGACGCGCCCAAAGCGGTTGCACTCCCACATGGCTTGCTTTAGTATGCCTAACAAGCACATTCTCCAATGGAAAGTAGTTAGGCGAATCTAGTCATCTGCTCTGCTAGATTTAATAAAATGTGTTTTTTTTGTCTATGACAATATTTATTCCCGTATAGGTGATTCTTGGCTTAATTGCGACTTATTATCCCAAATTATATGTGCCTCGATTATGTAAATTCTGCATATCTGATGGATTGATTGCATAAATCTGATTATTCTTGAAATAATCTACATGGGTGTTTTGAGGCTAGGTATTCTGTTGCGCAGTGCTAAGGTAGTGTCACTCGGGAAACTCCTCGGGTTACATTTATACGTGTCTTGCATTCATAGGATTCATGTAGACATGGGTATCTAGATATACTGCACTCAGGAGTCCGTTGCAAGGAAGACCCATGCAAGAAGGACAATAAAGATACAATCCATGTAAGCATATTATCTACGAGTAGGCGATGCTTGCTTGATAAGCCGAGACTGATGAATTCCAACCCGATTCTCGTGGATTAAGAGCTAGAAAAGAAAAAGATCAAGTTTTTCCACAAGCGTGCTTGCCGCCATTTTGCACATACCCAAGGCCAATTAGGCGGGTATATAACAAGAGCCTGCTACACTACATAATACCACGTAGTGGGTACCATCGATCGCGCTTCCAATCTGGCCCATCGAGATTCATCTAGCTCTATTATATTAACCCACAAATTAAACATGCTATTAACATAGTTACAATAGTTTCAGTTGTTTGTAAGGTTACGAGAATTGATGAGCTAGGTTATATAATTAATGTTAATTTGAAAATACAGTGAATGAATCAACTTAAAGAAAAAAGTACTAATTGAAATTCGTGAAGTACCTAACCGGTACTTACAATCAACCCAGAACCTTATGATTAGAAATCATCTGATTGATGAATGCTTCCTACTATCGTTATCAAGCTTTTGAGTAGGCCATGAGGAAACCGAATCGCGCCAACAAGCCCCCACACTCTTGGAAGGCATTAGCCTGTGTTTATCTTCTTCGGTTTCCAATATCTCTCCTGACCTAGTATTGCTTATGTAGTGTGGGTTGCATTCTGTTGCAGTTTTGGAGTACATCACGGTGCAACCTTGGGTCTACAGTACAGTACGGCGATGTCTACCTGGTGTGATATTGATGAATGCTACAGTATATTCGCCTGCCAAGCCTATCCACAGTAGCTGATATGCCAGCGCAACGTTGATGCATAGAGGCGACAGGGGGCCAATGAAAAACGCACGCACAGTTTAGAAAACATACCCAGACTGATCATGATATCATACCGTAGTAGTTCTTCGCCCATATTATGGCTTCACTTTCTCTGGAGCCAGTAAATAATAGTGTATGTTACTTGCAAGACTTTTCGGGGGGCAAATCTTAGAACCTATACTCAGTGGCACGTATTCATAACATAACAATATTATCAGCGTGCATATATTGTAATTCTATGGTGGTTTGCAAGTAGCCTAGATTTCGTCTTTCGTACCTTATATATGCTCTTTTTGTTCTTCTCGGCACATGGCATATACTTCTGTCACAGACGTTCTAGAAGTAATAATGGCTTCCTGATCAAACATGGGTTATTGGTCGTATTAAAGTGAAAGAAAGCATGGCAAGTATTCCAAGCTAGCGTGGGCAATAAATCCGAAGGCTTGTTCCCCCTCTGCTTCCCATCTACCTTAGGAGGTTCGGAAATTACACCTGCCCGTTCAGTGCACGGTTGCGCTGCCGATCAGATGCAACCAAGATTTGGAGTTCCCAGATGGTTATATACACAGATTTAGCTGCGATACTGCAGTACACGGCGGGAAGTCAGAAAGGGTATACCAACCCCGGTACCTTCGTTATTGGTTTGGCCACCCAAAAAGCAAGTGACTATCTTCAAATTACAGATAATAATACCCCTCTTCCAGGATCCCGGATCCCTCTACTCTATCCTTCTATATACGTTGTCATAGTCCCTTCTGATAGCTGTCTGAGAAACAATCCTTTTCATTCCGAATGGGGAGGTGTTCTATTTTTTACCAGAAAAACATACACAGCTATCTTGTATAGACTGCATATACTATTGTATTCTGGTACCATTAAAATACAACGTCTTTTCTACAGTCATTAGTTCTTGAGGCAGTATGTCACTTCTTGCTGCTTCTAGGGTTTTGGAGAAGTTGAGTTGGTCCCAGGCGGCGCTTAGTGTTGGGGGTGTTGTCTTTTTGTGGTATACCGTTAGCTCCATTGCGGCATGGTACAGGCTACGACATATTCCGGGTCCCTTTTTTGCCTCCTTTTCCCACATATGGAGCTTCTTGATTGCGCGTAGTGGTCGCAGTCATCTTATTATAGCAGCAAATCACAAGAAATACGGCCGCGTCTTGGTGTGTATTGATATCTCCCTCACATGGTCTCTTAGCCTCCTTGTTTCGAGAGGCCAAGCGAGCTCTATGATGCTGAAACAAGAGGCCCTGGCTGACATTTGTCCCTACATCAAGAGAATTGCGCCAGATGCCATTACGATTTTCGATCCAGAAACTTTGCTACGAATTAACTCGGCCAGATCGCCCTATACGAGATCCAACTGGTACCATAGCGCACGGATTGACTACAGAGGCGATAGCGTAATTTCTGAGCTTGACCTCGATAGACATGGTAAGCGGAAGGCGAAGCTTGCTCCAGCGTTCACAGGAAAGAATGTTGCAGTATTGGAGGCCAAGGTCGACAAATGGCTCGCTTCTCTAGTAGATGCAATTCGTACTAGAATAGCCAAGGGGGAGGAGACAATGGAAATTGGCAAACTGATACAATACTTTCAAGTTGACATGATCTCTGAGCTCTCAATGGGAAGACCGTGGGGTGATTTGAAAGAGGACAAAGACCATTTCGGATACCTAAGGATGAGCGATCTCATGGTCCCTTTTGTGCAGACCGTGGGGTTTATCCCAGCATTTCGAGCAATTTACTCGTCGCAACGGTTCATGAAAGTATTTGGCCCAAAGACTACAGATACCGGCGGATTAGGTCTTTTTATGGGGTATGAGACCGCACTACTGATTGTTCTGATAATTCCATGAGCTGATGCTAATACTGCTGGCATCATTGTAGGTTGCTCCAAGACGAGGTGGAGAGTCGATTCAGCGAAGATGCAGAAAGACCCAAGGAGAATCGTGATCTCCTTGTGCGTGGCATATTCTATAAAATTCTCACGCGAAAGTCCGTTAATTATGAAATAAATAACTGATATTTCTTAGGATGATTGGATAAAACATGGCTTGCCCCCGGATGAGTGTCAGCGCGACCTATCGCTCCTGTTACCAGCCGGTACCGAGACATCCGTGATGATGATGCGTGGCACCTTACTACTGTTAATGTCCTCACCGAGGGTCTACTGGAAATTAAAACAGGAAATCAAGGACGGAGTTGCCACCGGCCGCATCTCATCCCCTGTTACCAACGAGGAGGCTAGGAGTCTCGAGTATACGCAAGCCGTCGTACAAGAAGGCTTCCGCATGATGGTACCTATTAACTTCGGGTTTCCCAAACGAGTACCAGACTCTGGGGATACCATCTGCGGCAAATTTATACCCGGAGGCACCGATGTATTCCCAAACTACCACTGCTTAATGCGCTGCCAGGAGGTATTCGGCGAAGATGCCGATTCGTTCCGCCCGGAACGTTGGCTTGACGGCGGTCCGAATCTTGCGTACATGTCGAAAGTTGTTGATTTCGCCTTTGGCGGTGGTCGTTTCACGTGTTTGGGCAAGCCCGTAGCGATCATCGAGATGAACAAAGTGTTTATCGAGGTAAGAAGCTATGAGCATCCGACAATTATCTATCTAGTGGGGTATTTTACTTTTCTGGGCTTACTGACGCGTACTTCACAGTTGTTCAGACGCTTTGACTTCCAGACAGCCAAACCGGAAAAGCCCTGGGTGAGGAAGGCGTACGCATCCTGGGTAGTACACGACTTTTGGGCTCGGGTGACGGAAGACAAGACAATAGGGTGATGGTGAAGGCCTGTAATAGTGTGACAATATGGGTTCGTCTCTAATATTACTACTTTGGTCGTCAAGAGGGAGAAGCAATAAGTAACAATTCAATGGTCTCTTATTCAAGCCTTTATACATCTGGCTTGATCCTATCAAGTGTGGGAAGAGCGTTACTGAATACTATGGTATTAAATTCTTTTCGGGGTTAACCAGTGATTATGGCCTGCAACATAACAATCATCCGTTTTTGGTTTTCCGAGAATTGCACTGAAGATAGCGGCAATGCGATTATATGGGAATTCCGTGTTGGTTTGGGACCATCCGATAGAATACGGTTCACCTCACGTATAGGTCTTCTCGAGCATAGAATGAACACTTCCCATGTCCACCTGCTGCGATATCCTCGTAAAGGTACAGAGAGTTAGAGGCAATATTTGTCAATCAATCTACATCGGCGTTATTCTGGCGGTCGACTTTCCAGAAGAGAACCCTGATCTTCTTCTGCTAGCCCATGCATCTGGCCAGCTGCCAGAGCTTCTTGATTAGATCCTGATTATGGACAAGCCATGGCTGCGCGTTGATAAATCCATTGTCGAGCCATCTGAAGTCTGAAGATGAAATCCGTCATGCCCTGAACGAGATAATTCGAGTCTAATTTGACGATGACTCTTTTCAGCACTTTCCCTTTAGTGAACGAATGCTCCCACTCACGAGCAACGAAGTTGCCGACGATCTTCAGAGCTCATAAAGCAGGGCATAACTTAGCCCGCTGCGAGGTGGCGTCGCAGATGGGTAACGTTTCCGACTTGTTCTAGTAGGCGCTAACTTGAAAGTAGACGCCGAGCGCTGCTCAGGCGCCAGGATGGCCGTTATTCTGACTTGTGCCATCCACCGCGACGATGATGGAATATAGCTCGTTATAGTATAGGAAAATGAATAATGTGAGGAACTATACTATTTTATCTACCTCGAGTGCTCTTCCGACGTCCTTCCCCGGGTAGAACTGGGTACGTCACGTTTTCCCTGCATGGCCGCCATAGATTTCGCGCCTCTCAATCAGACAAATACTATATGAAATGGAATCTACCTGTATTTCTTCTGGTACCTAGGCGGACGCCAGCGTCCCTATTATAACAGTTGGCGACAGCTCGCCTAGCCGGCTAGGGGAAAGTTTGATACGCAATGTGCCACCGTTGGGTCAGGAGGTTGGGACATGAGTCCCGGAATCGCAACATGTATGAAATAATTCATCAAGCACCATTTCAAGAAAAGCGAAGATATCCCTGCCCTTAAGCTGTTTTCACAGCGACTTCGTCGACCCAAGACTTGACCGTCTCCTCAATATTAGGGTTGTATAACCAAGCCATCTGATTCAGGTTCGTCGCTGATTCATCAACCCATAACTCCTCTCTAGCCAACCGGCTCTGCTCCTCGGGAGGTAAGCGCTTGTTGTTCAGTTGCTTCGTCAACACGAGGAGATCGTCGATACGGTCCTGGCGCATCTTCTGCCAGAACTGCAATGCATCCTCCCATTTCAAACCCTTGTTTTCTTTTAGCGCTGACAGCAGTAAGGCTAGACTCCTGACATCTTCGAAGGCCTGCGATGCGCCTTGTCCGGTCGTCGGAGGGATCGCGTGGGCCGCGTCGCCGAGAATGACCACGCGGTGGTGTTTCTGGGAGGTCCAATGGGACAATCTGGGAATCGTGTAAAAGGGCCACACGTTCATTGAATCACGGTCGATGTCCACCATGCTGGATCTGACAATATCCGGCCAGACATCGATGTTCGTCATCGCTCGCTCGACGAGGCCCTCCTTGTCGGCCAAAAATTTGCTCCACCCTTCTCTGTCCTTGTCTTGAAGCGAGATCTGGGTCCCGGCTAGCATCGCCGAGCCATCAGTCCTCTGAGGCGCGAGGACAAAAGCGCCATTCGCTGTTAGTATGGTGACAGGAAACTTATAGTCCTTCTCCTCGGGAATACGCAGCTGTTTCGTTGGGGTCTCCCACGTCAAGGCAGCGAAACCGACGAATTTCTTCTCCACGCCAGGGGTCACGTAGTCTCTCAGCTGACTATGGATTCCGTCTGATCCGATGAGCAGAGAGGCAGTCTCAATAGTTCCATCGGTGAACTTGAATGCCACATGATTGTCAGACTCATCCGTCACTCCGGCGAATTTCTTGTTGAAGTGGATTGGGATTTTCCGTTCAGAGCAGGCAGCATAGAGGACATCGAGAAGATCTTGACGATAAATGCGCATGGCCTTGTAGCCAAAGGCAGACTCGTCGCCCAACGGATATCGTTCGATAGTCTGCTCGTCTGCATCTTTATAATAGACATATTCGAAAGGATAGCTTAGTTTCTCAATCTTCGAATAGAGGCCGAAGCGGTCCAGGATCTTCAACGCGTTTAGCGATAGCATTAGCGCGCCGCTGGATTTAGGTGGCGCAGCATTGGTGTCGCGCATCTCGTATACAGAGCACTTGATTGAGAGTTCATCAAGAGCCAATGCGGCTGCCATGCCCTAGAAAATTCTCAGTGAGCTTATACACTAGAACTTAAGATGGCGATACTCACAGCAAGGCCGGCCCCGATGATAGCGATGTTGTCTGAAGGGGATAGCATAGTGTCCGAAGACGATCACTCTTCCGTATTATACCGCGAGAAATGAAGCGTCTTTTCTAGTAATGTTTGAAATAAGGCGATCCAAGTGAGTCTTTGAGTAGAGTTGACTATGATGAGCAAGAAGCCTGGTGAAGCAACGACTTCTAACAGTCTTATATACTTCCACAGGACGAGAGGAAGGGGCCGGAAGGCCGTTCGGCTTTATCGGATGATCCATAATTGATGTCGCCAGACTAGAGAATTTTATCTTCATGCGTAGATCCATCCAAAGCTGCTAAGCAAGGTGAAGCGCTGAGGTATGTGAAGACAGTCAAGGTCAAAGCATGGGATGGTGTTGCTGGTATTCGGGTCCAACACTCCATTCGGCCGATACATAAGCACAGAATACATACTCTCGGCCGAGAGTTCCTGCTGAGTAGGCGGATGATCAACGGAGCATGGATGATAGCGGCGCTCTAGATAGAGATCGCGAAGCACCGCTAAGGCAACACGGATCTGTGCCTTGAGTACCTAACATTGATAGCTCAAGGCATGATACGATAATTTATGCATTACGAGACTACAGTAATAGAAGATTTAGTCCAGGTTAGGTATTCGTCCTGAATTTATAAGCTGTGAGCGAAGTGACTAGCGACTACCCATCTACACCCTAGCTGATCTCATCCATAGATTCCTTGCCGTCATCACATAATTAAGCGTCGCAGACGATATGATTTGGAGTCAAAACATGTATTCCAATTATTACTACAAGGCGACGGACTAAATAAATCTATGCCGACCACACCTCTAGTCCATATGATAGAAGGGGATTCACCCGGGCGTGTACCATTCATTCCCTTTAGCACCAAAAAATACAATTCCAGTGCCCGCTCAGCCCATCCTCTTGAATTATCCAAGTTCAAGTCCCAGGCAGCAATTATCCAGCTTTCTTTCCGACAACGATATATCTATCCTTCGACCGTCACTGGATATCTAGGCATCAACGCCGACAGGCGTCTGGCAAAGCACATCCTGTCCCAGAATAGGCAGCACGCAGCACCGCGCGCGCTGTCCGATGGCCGAGCAGACGGCGCTGAAATTATCCGCGGAGGTGGGCACGCTGGGCGGGTTCGCGCAGTCGAGGTCCGCGACGCCGAGGACGTCCGTGGCACAGCATTGCGCCGTGCCGTAGAGGCCTGAGCAGGGCTCGTACGTCTGGCGGTCTGCGAGGTCGGAGGCCGGGGCCGGGACGGCGACTGCGACTGCGGCCGCCGCGAAGAGGGCTGTGATGATGGTGGGGAATTGCATTGTGGGTTTCGGTGTGTTGGTGTGTATGTCTGAGCTTAGGTAGGATAGTGCCCGTTGATGTTGTGGTGATAGTGTGAGTTGTTTTGGGTGTGATGATAGCTTAAACGAGAGACTGTGGTTATGGCCTATTACTAGGAGCTGATGGGTTGGTGATATCTTATGATTTTTGGGAGATGTAGTCGAAGGAACCGCCGTGCTTTATACATCTTGATTTCAGTTATGTGGTACCTAGCAGATCAAGTAACAACTCAGGCGCCCATCAAGCTTGACCGCGTCTCTTAGGTGGCGACTTGAGATGGGTTGGTTAACGCTGCTCCTGGAGGATGACGACAGTAACTGAATAATCGGACCATTCCCTGCCTTGTTTCTTGATTCCGTACAATATCCTATCCTAGCTAACGTATGTATATCTTGAGATTTAATGCGAGTACCGGGCAGACGCTAGCCTGAAGGTTGTGATATAGCCTTATGATCTTAGTTGTGTGTGATCCGATCGATGTCGATCGTTACTTGAGGCCTGAGCACTGGCCTTGCATTAAAACCGTCTAGTCAGGGGTTCTCAACACATCCCGGCAGACCGGCTCCTGACCGGCTCACGCTCCACAACCTATCTAGAAAAGTAGCCAATGTGTGATGTCTATGAGTATTGCCACGCTTGTCTTGACGCTGTTTGTAGCAGTTAATATTAGGGTATTATAACAGGGTTCCTTGCCAGATTCCTTGACAGTCTTATGAATTGTGAGCACGAGAGGTCTACTTGAGATGAAAAGGGTTTGACATATCCGTGCGTCATTAATAAATATATACGCTATTATATAGTTATAGACTCGTTCGCTCTTACATTGAAGGGTCACATGAAATGTGGCATGGCTAGTTTCCTTTAGTTACAGCTCGTCTGTAGGTCATGAACATCGTCAGTGAGTTCACCAAGATGTTGAAGCTTCAATGGGTGCTTTTGTATGAGATCAAATGTTATCATCGCAATATGTCGAACATGGAATGTAATGCACTCTGTAACTAACTCCCAAGAGTGTAGCGGAGTATCTCCTGACGACTCATGTCGATGACGATAGCTTCCAACTAGATACACCCTAGAATCGGGAAAGAGTGCCGATCTTAGTCGGCGCATCTACATATGATGACACCGCGAGCTACATAGTACGCAGGCACAGCCAGGGAATTGTGGGTATATGTCTGTATGTTCTATAACCGTGACATATGCCATGGTATTCTCCCCGGACCCAATAGCCCGGGTACTGTCCGGGAAATTGGAGGGAGGACGGAAGAGATGGAGGTGGTGATATGTCTCGGCGTGCGTCTTGCGTAAGAGGCTCAGCGAAATACCACCGAATGTGCAACTGCAACTTCGTATCGAAAATAGAAGCAAAGAAAGATCAACACCAATCTTTGCACCTACATGCTGTTTCGAGGTGGCGAGACAGCATCACCGCTGCCGTAATTGGTACACTAAATTCTAGAAAATAGGATGAGATTGGCGAGATTGGCCAAGCTGCACCCCAGATCGGTGACCCCCAAATAGCAACTAAAACTTCGCAGAGTAATGCAACAACTTCGCGCGTAGTCACAGAAAACAAGGAAATGCGAAAAGATCGTCCGGAGCAAGTGCCGTAACGGGTTATATGTCCTATATGCCTTATATATGTATAAAACCCAAGGGTCGCTCACTAGGAGCAATGGCTGTTGTTTCACTTACATTACTCACCTACCCATATTCTCAAGGTGAATGTGTAGTGTAATGTAATGCAATGTAAAGCGAAGAACGAAAGACGTTGGGGGGATTCTAGACCACACCTTAGGTCAAAACTGGCTTGGCAACAATCTTCGTCATAGGTGCTACCGTGCTAACCAATAGCATCATCCATCCCTGGTCCTCCAGTATCCTGGAGGACATTGAATATGAACCTGGCATATATCGCGCCGAGGATCTTAATAATAAACCGTGCGAATTGCAAATTGCACCAGGTTTATATGTTGTCATCGCCTAGACTTTGTGTTATACTGACTTTGATATTAAATATAGGTTATGTTGTCATTAGATATCAAGATTATCTAATGCTTTTGGTTTAGGCGTTCAGCTACAAAGGGTTGGCCCTCGACAGGTCGTCTATGAAATAGCTGGGTCTTCGAGGCGTAAGATTTGAATAAGGAGTCGCGGAATCATAGGTGATTTCATGATTTCATACGTAATGCCCCAGTGCAAGGGAGAGAGAACATGGGCTCGATTATTCAGGTGTCGGCAATTGTCCTCCTGGATGCTGCGTACTAGTACATGTATCTGTTCATCTATCGTTGAAATGTCTATCCCGGTCCCATCTGCTTTTCCTGAGCGAGTTGATACCGCACCGATGCGCCTGCAGTTGCCGATTAAGCATAGAAATTGACAGTCTATGAAGAGAGTTAGCGGCGAACAGTAGAAAAGTAAAGGAGAATATCGCGGCGAGCTTACCTCCTTCTTCTTAGCCTGCACTTCCGCGATAGCATCCACGTAGTGTTCGTGACTAATCTTGTTCTTTCCCATCCTCAGTGCAATCATACCCGCCTCAACGCACACCGCCTTTAACATAGCACCACCAAACTCGTCGGTGCTGCGTGCCAGCTCTCCCCAATTTACACTGGAATCTACAGTCATCTTGCGGGAGTGAATCTTCAAGATTTGCGCTCGGGCTTCCTCGTTTGGTAGGGGGAACTCGATTTTGCGATCTAGACGACCAGATCGCAGTAGTGCGGGATCCAGGACATCAACACGATTTGTGGCTGCAAGGACCTTGATACGATCATCGGATGCAAAGCCATCGAGTTGGTTGAGCAGCTCCAACATAGTTCGTTGAACCTCCCTATCACCACTCTTTTCACTATCGAATCGCTTGGTACCAACGGCATCGAGCTCATCAATGAAAATGATGGCGGGGGCCTTTTCCTTCGCCAGAGCGAAGCAGTCCCTTACGAGTTTTGCACCATCTCCAATGAACATCTGAACTAGTTGGGGACCAGCGAGTTTGAGGAATGTCGCGTCGGTCTGGGCGGCACATGCTCTTGCCAGTAGCGTCTTTCCAGTACCTGGGGGGCCGTACATTAAAGCACCTTAAACCTTGTTAGCGCAGCGTCATCGTTACGAAGGAGTATCGCGACAACCTTTGGGGGCCTTGATGCCAATCTTTTTGAAGCGGTCGGCCTCCTTCATCGGCCACACAATGGCTTCAACCAACTCCTCAATCTGTTTGTCCAAACCACCAACATCGGTGTATTTCTCGGTAGGCTTTTCGTCCACTTCCATTGCCTTCACCCGACTGTCGTACTCAGCGGGTAGGGTATCTAGAATGAGATATGAGTCTTTATTTACGCCGATAAGGTCACCTGGCTTCAGAGTCTCGGGGTCGACGAGGCCAATCAGCGGTAGGAAGATAGTTTGCCGTGTTGAGGTCTTGATCACAGCAGATTTGCCCACCCGTGTCGCGTCCAGATCAATGTTGGCGCCTTCCTCGGAAGATTCAGCGGTCGGGTCAAGGTCCAAAAGCTCGACAACGTTGCCAACGAGGTACGGTAATTGCCTGTATCCTCATTAGTTCCTTGAGAGAGAGATAGGATAATACATTTCAGTGGAGGAGAGACTAACTTGTTATTGGCTATCTTTTCCACATTCTCCTTGATCTTTTCGGCCATGGTGGCCTTTTCATGTGATAGTCGCTGGTACTCGCTCTTCATGATCCTAGCATCGTTCTCGAGTAGGCGCTTGCGGGTTTGTAGATCTTGTGTGCTGAGACTGAGTATTTCTTCGTCTAAAATCTCGTCTTCCTCAGGCTGGGCATCCTGCATCTCAGCGTCGCCTTCGTTGCCGTTTTTTTTGTCCTTGCCGTCGTCCGACCCACGGCGCTCGACGCCCTCCATGTCTTGGGTGCTCGACATGACGGAACTGGGTGTGGGCTATCGGTCGTGGGAGGAGAGTAGATTTGAGGGGTTACTCTATGGTAGCGGCTATAGAGACAGGCACGTGCAAAGGTAGCGTCGTAGCCGGGGTGCGTGAATTAAGATGGCAGGGCCGGTGGTGATGGTGATGGTGGTGTTGTCGGTAATGCTACTGATGATGACCTATCTAGCTTCCAGCAGCTTCAGTTGAATCGGCTGGGTGAGCTCCCAAGGCAGGCAGGCGGTTTGGCGCGTAATCAGGCGAAATGAATAAAGCGGGGCGCTAAGTACAGCGCATTCCCTCATTTTGCCCGTAGCAGATAGGCCAATTGGTGGGTGTTTGCGATGATACGTATTTAAAACGCACATGCAAATATACGTATATCCCAGAGCCCCCGCCATCTGCATTACCGTCATCATTGATGATCCAGTTCTCAGAGATGGAATCCCTGCACTGACACTCCCCGTAAGGATCCATAGGTAGAGATAGATAGATACCTATGCTACCTTCATGTTCGGATGCCGCCGCTTTTAGATTCAACATCACTTCAACTTCAAAATAAGGAAATGAACACATACGCCTGCGAACCTTGTCTATAAAAGACACCGTTTATTCTCGTCACACTGGCTGGACTACTTTGGACCCGACGACCGGCTCCCGAGACGGATGCCGCGCATGCGACCAATCACTCCACGGGAGCTTCTTCTCGTGATATAATGACGGCGCCTTCTCCCACTCCGACGTTGACGCCGCAGTTCTGCTTCACCACAGTTGCTCTTAGAGGTGTGTTGCTCCCCGCAACCGAGGCCCTACCACCACACGCTCATACCGAACTGCAGATTTCTTGCGCATATCCCGGAGCGCTGTTGACGACTCAATCAACCAGAACCTCAATGCCCTCGTGACGCCTGCCAATTCGGGTTTTGACCCGGCTTCCACATCTGTTCGAACGCCCCGGGCAACCTCTGGACAGATCGATCCTCGTTCTTGCGAGACCTTCAAGGACAGAGTCTTGTTTCCATCTTGGCAGGCGAGATCCGACGTCTTAACATACTGTGCCTACGTAGCTACAAGTCCTGACCCCGACGACCCTGAGATCGCGTTGCGAGCTGCCGAGACCGAGGAAAAACGCGAGCGGGTTGTTGATGAGCGGTTAGACCCTTACTCTGGCCGATATTTCCCACGGGAACCTCGGACCGAGAAGCTAGCCCTCCTATTGAGGCAAGAGAGAAGCGTCGAGAAGATTGTACGGACACGAACGTGGGGTCTTGTCCAGGAGAGGTGCGGCAATGGCGACTTCCAAGATGCCGAAGCGGCTTTAAATCAGTGGCGGCAGGGCAGAGTACAGCCCAAGTCACGATATCCCAGCCAAGTGCTGTAACAAAGCTACGTGTACAATTCATAGTTTACGGACTCAAGGGGCTTGAGTTGTATAGTATAGCCGAGCGGACTAACTCGGGTGTGTAGTTATATAAATATATATCATCTCCGCTAATGGCCATTATGTGTTATATTCGAATTCACACTAATAGAACGTCATATCGCATTGTTTCGGTCTATTTGGATTCGACCTCTGCTGTTCTTTTGCTTGGTTATTTCTTCAAAAGGTCTGCGTGGATGAGAGTTAGCTGTGCAAAAAGTAGTATTGTGAGCATCTCAAAGGCAGTTAGTTACTTAGTAGTTCACAGAGGTTATAATTGAAAGCAAGTGGGTGAGTTGCGACTAAGCACAGTTCGAGTTCTGCAAGGTATAGGGCACTTTTTGTGGTCTGAGCTCTACAGTACCTTAAGGTAGCTTTCCCCGAGACATCGTCCCACTAACCAATGGACCGGGCCTTTTACAGCGGAGCCATTGAACCATGGGTAAGTGTACTTACATGACAGTACACGTATCCTAGCCGTTTCAAGTACCTAACCTATCTGCAGCACATACTTACTTGTACATCTGTCCGTAAAGACACGACGATTTACTTCGCACATGCCAATTGCAGCTTCCTAATTCTCATACTTCATCTCCGGGGCTTGCATTGGCCGTGGATCCTGCTAGTTGGAGGAGAGGTTTTATATACACTATACACTAGCGAGGCATCTAGGCGTCCGTGTACACATATTGTACACCTGTGTGTATAAGTAAGTGTACAGATGTAGGGAAGTAGTACGCATTCACTTAATTAATTTATGTGGTGCGCAAAGTACCTTTCTACTTAATTAACCTTGCTCTCGATTCATTCATTCGGCCCACAGACGGCAAACGCTTACGGTACACTGGGCACGCCCAGACTGCTGCAGACGCTGCGCCGGACACAGTACTCACAGTACTGGCAATTAAACACAAAACCAGACAGGCCACGATAGTTGATTGTTCCGAGTGCTGCCGCCTGCTGCCGCCCACCGCCGCCCATCGCCGCCGTTCCCTCGCCGCAATCACTACGTCCATCCGCCGACGCCACGACATCACACGACAACACCACAATTCCCGGCGCCGTCTTCTCCCTCCCACCGTACCTCCCTCCGTACCTCCCTCCTTTGCGATCGTGTCCGTTGAGGTAATAGAGTAGTAGAGTAGTAGAGTAGTAGAGCAGTAGAGCAGTACTGTCGTGGTCCCTGGTCCTTGGTTCTCGGTCCCTCGCCGTTAGCAGCCCGCCATGCCGCAACCCTTGAGCTCGAAAGAAAATTCGCTCTTTCGTCAGGTCATCCGCAACTATGAAGAGAAACAGTACAAGCGCGGCCTCAAGGCTGCTGAGCAGATCCTCAAGAAAAATCCCAAGCATGGAGACACCCTGGCCATGAAAGCCCTGATAATCAACTCGATGGGCAGGACGGACGAGGCCTTTGCTCTGGCCAAGGAGGCCCTGACCGCCGACATGAAGTCGCACATATGTTGGCATGTCTACGGCCTGCTGTACCGCCACCAGAAGAACTTCGAGGAGGCTATCAAGGCCTACAAGTTCGCCCTGAAGCTCGAGCCGGGCTCGCCGCAGATCCAGAGAGACCTGGCCTTCCTACAGGTCCAGATGCGCGACTACCAGGGCTACATCCAGAGCAGGACCGCTATGCTGCAAGCAAAATCCCAGCTGAGACAGAATTGGACCGCCCTCGCCGTTGCTCACCATCTTGCTGGTGACCTCGCCCAGGCCGAAAAGGTCCTAACCACCTACGAAGAATCCCTCAAGTCTCCGCCCTCTCACAACGACTACGAAAACTCGGAAGCTCTCATGTACAAGAACTCCATTATTGCCGAGACCGGTGACTACCAGAGGGCATTGGACCATCTCGAGTCGATCGCCAAGCACAATCTCGACCGTCTCGCAGTTTTGGAGCTAAGAGCAGAGTATCTCGCGAAGCTCGGCAAGAAAGACGAGGCTGTGAAAGCATACCGGGCGCTACTAGACCGAAATTCCGAACACCCCGAATATTACAACAGGCTAACCGAGGTTATGGGCCTTGACGATAGCGATACAGACGCCCGTAAAGCCATCTATGGCGAATACGCCAAGCAGAATCCCCGGTGTGACGCTGCAAAACGCCTCCCTCTAGACTTCCTCACTGGTGAGTCGCAACAGAGACCCTGCGGATCTTGGTATCGGACATGGGTTGGCTGACTAGCCTACAGGCAACGAGTTCCGCGAAGCTGCTAAGCAATATCTGACGCTGATGCTGGATAAGGGGGTGCCATCTACATTTGCCAACCTTAAGCACCTCTACACTGACCCTTCTAAGAAGGAGATATTGCAGTCTTTAGCTCACGACTATGTTGCGGCCGCAGAATCCCAATCCGAGGGCGATGCTCCCACAGAAGGAGAGCTGAAAGGCAAGCCGGCGGGCCTTTATTACCTTGCTCAGCACTACAATTACCACCTATCTCGTGATCTTGCCAAGGCGTTAGAGTTTGTCGATAAAGGCCTCGCAATTGTGCCTGACAATGTTGAATTTCATATGACGAAAGCCCGGATATGGAAGCATTATGGCAATACACGCAAGGCATCCGAAATCATGGATAAGGCTCGCAATCTTGACTTAAAGGATCGGTATATCAACACGAAGACCGCCAAGTACCAATTGCGAAACAACGAGACGGCCAGGGCCTTAAAGACAATGTCACTCTTCACCCGAAGCGATTCTCCCGGCGGCCCGCTAGCCGATCTCATCGATATGCAGAGTATATGGTATTTAACAGAAGACGGCGAGGCTTCTGTGCGTAATGGGCTCATTGGCCTAGCACTGAAGAGATTTCATGCTGTCTATAACATTTTTGATGTCTGGCAAGAAGATCAGTTTGACTTTCACAGTTTTTCACTCAGGAAGGGCCAAATTCGTGCGTATGTGGACATGATTCGATGGGAGGACAAGCTCCGCGAGCATCCTTTCTACACTCGTGCGGCTCTGGGCGCAATCGCAGCTTATCTTGGCATACATGACAGCAAGCTAGTCATGAACGGTGTCAATGGCTCTGCTAATGGAACAGTAGAGGATGGAGCCGAAAAGAAAAAAGCCTTTAAGAAGGCTAAAAAGGATGCTCAAAAAGCTGAGCGGGAAGCAGCTGAACACGCGGCCAAGCAGGATCCGAACAAACCCAAGGCAGCACCTACCTCAGACAATGTCAAGAAGGACGACGACCCACTTGGGCTGAAGCTGGCTTCGACTGAGCAGCCTTTGGTCGAAGCTACAAAATTCCTGTTGCCAATCCTTCAATTCAGCCCAAAGAACATCGATGGTCAGGTTGCTGGGTTTGAGGTTTACATCAGACGAGGTAATTCTTCCCCTTTCTTCTCTTGTTACCATTCTATATGCTCACTGGGACAGAAAAATACATTCTCGCTCTGCAATGCTTGAACGCTGCGCTCACCATCGATGCCACCAACCCTGTTGTTCACGAGCAAGCAGTACGCTTCCGCCTAGAGATGAACTCGAAATTAAGCTCTCTACCCGCCAAGGTCGCTGAGGCCGTAAAAGCCGCGTACACAGCCATCGATACCTCGACAGATCTTAAGAAGTATAATGCTGAATTCTTAGAGAAACATAAAACTAGCCCTGCTCATGTTGTCTCGGCAATAAAGATTCAGAAGCTGCTAGGAGAAGATCAGAAGACGTGTGAGAAGGCTCTATTTGGTGTCCTTAGTTTGAAGGGCGACGATTGGGAACCAGCTGCAGAGGCTCTTGGTCTACTATACCAGTGGCGAAGTAGCGAGGCAGATGCCTTTAGGAAAGCGGCTGATGAGACATGGCCCGAGGTGACATTGTTCAACCCTCCACCTTCCCCTCCTACCCCTTCGTCATAGAATATTCAAACGTGCGAAGCCCTTTCTCCCTTGTACTTCGACTGTGTTGTAGGTATTCAGTGAGTGTGGTTTGGGGAACTCACTGGTTTGTAACGGTTTACGTCGGCATGCTCATCATTCATGAGAGATGAGCTACAGCATGTTTAAAAGGACGGAAAATAAAAATACCTCAGACAGATACGTTTAAATGAAATGAGACGACAAAAAGACGCCGCTATAATATATTTGTAGACGCTGTTCGTGCAACAAACATCATGGAGAAAGCCTTGCCCTAGAAAATCCCTTTGGTTATGTCCAGAAATACGTTAAGTCTTCATATACGTTACACGCCAGCTCAGTCCAAGGACAGTCTGAGCTATAGACCAGCACTAGTTCATGCCGCCAGGCGGATCCAGGAGGTGCAGCTATACTAAATTCATGTTCCGCGTAGGCTAGATACTCAATGCTCTCAATCCCACAAAACTATTGGTTTCTATGCGGGGAATAACGAATCACAAGATCAATCAGGCAGTCACGCACCAATCATCAAGAACGGGGCAGCGTTTTCAACTTGTCTTATCAAATGTAGAATTCCAATTTCATAATCATGCTGTTAATTTTTCGTCAGGTGGCTGAATGAAGCCCAAGGCTTTCAAGCCTCCAACTCCTGACTCCGATGCAATGCATGCTGTTGTTTTTGATATCGTCTCTTTTTTTTTATCATCTCTAAATAAAACTCCGGCCATGCTGCTTTTTGTTTTTTTCTTCTCTTGTCTCATGTCGTCGAGTCGTGATCATATGAATATGCATCGCTTCGAGATGCAAGGTGGACATAGGAAATGGTGCAATGAGTGTTCGCTTTTCTCTGTGCCGTGAGCCAGCCCACTCTCTGAGTGGGGTCATCTCAGCGGGATGAGAGCAGTATCTTCTTATGGGTTGCTTGGTGGTTGATTGATTGATCAAGTCGGCAGGCGGGTGCCCTTTCGCTGTCATATTGCGATGTAGGACATCTCGCGCCGCCGTAGCTTTTTCCGCGTCTGTGGCCGCCCTTTCGATATGATGAGGCAACCACATGGCATTGTTAGACCCTTGGCACTCTGTCCCGTAACGACACTATTTCAGGTTAGTTTTACGCAACATAACCATAGCGGGGATGCGATTCCACCTACGGATTTGAGGGACACGCCGTATGCCTCGCGTGTAACTTGATACCCAATAGCCCATGAACACACAGCTGGTTGTTCGCTATATAACCCATATTAGCTATTGAAAGAATGGGGGAAAGGCTCGAGATAAAGACCTACAAGGCTCAAAACCACCCCTAGGGAAATCCTTGACGACGTCGTAATCCAAGGACGCGGCATCCCGCGCGTCGGCCACAGCCCGCGCGGCGGATCTCGCACCCAGCGTCTTGCGCGTGAGGTCGAAGAAGCACCAGCCCTCGAGCCCGACGCAGACGAAGGAGATGAGGGGGAGAAGATACTGAAGAGCGAACCAATCCTCCACGAAGGCGGCCACGGGAGCCGCGAGGGGCTCCCAGAGGCCGAGACCGAGTTTACCAGCCATGGAAGGCATGGCGATATTATGGAGGGAAAGAAAAAGAAGAGAGAGAAATCTAAGAGTGTGTGTGAGGGGCCAGGTGAATCTTATAGTTTAGTTAATATGGATGGAGGTGTTTTGCTGCAGCTCTCACGCATATACTTTCACACTTACACATTTAGATACTACACTACTACTCACGGAAGCAATACGCGCGCGCACCAGCGCACGCACACACGCCCGCATACACTCACTCACTCACTCACTCACCGCATCGCAAGCCAAATAACCAGCCATCGTTGGATAGATAGGGATACCGCCTCTCCGTCGTGTGCTCGTTCTCGCTCCCCCAATGCGGCCACCGCCTACCAAACTTACCTTGCAGTGGCCAGTTAGAACGGGGTCGCGGGGCACCAATTGGGTCTGGCTCGTGAGGTTAGCAGGGGCGGACGTCTTTCACCGCTCAAACGGTCATGGCTCGGTGGGGACGGGGATACAGGAAATGGATCCTACCCCCTTTTTATCTCTTTTCTCTTTTCCCTTTTTTTTTTTTTTCGCATTCACCTTGTCGAGTTAGAGTGGTTAGAGTGTGGTGTTGTTTCCCCCAGCCATCGTCAACCACGTCAACCGAACCCCATCCGAAACCCAACATTATTCCGCAAGAGTATTTACATACATACATACATACATACATATATGTGGGCGTTGTCGTTTCGCTGTTGGCTGGCTGGCTGGCTGACTGTGCTTAAGGAGAGACCGGGGCAGCAGCAGTTCGCGCTAATCTAGTGTAGTCTAACTGGGGGATTTCGAAATGGGGTCGTTGTTGGTTCGATGGCTGGATGAACCCTCTTTACACACAGTACTTTCTTTCCCTTCCCTTAACTTAACTTACCCTACCCTGTTTTAAGTAATAACAGGTTAATACAATACCTAGGTTGAACATGGTAAGGTGGCGCGTGCGTGCCCAACCACTCGTTATTGTTCATCGTTCTCGTCGGTGAAACGAGCCGAACCATTGCCAAGACTATTCTTACATACGCATACTCGCTAAAAACCTGTGGCAAGAACGAACGAGCAGCGGCCGGAACGGAACGGAACCGTACGTGCTCTTCATTTTGGGAGTCGATTGCGAATACACTGTATTCTTTCTGTTCGTGTTCGTAACGGTATTCTTCTCTTATTCTTCCTTTCCTCTGGTGGATATTACCGGTCCCGGGGTTTTTACGCGACAGTATTCTTGGCTTCCTGATACAGTCATATTCTGGGGAATAATGGAACCCAATTAAATCCCCACAGGAGTCCGGACACGGTGCCGCTCATGGGAGTAATATTCGCTTTACAATGTGATTCAGAGATAGGACAAGTCGATATCTATATGACATTTCTAGCCTTCTACAAGACGCCTATAACGCGAGGCTGAGCCCTAGCAAATGTCAGAGAGACAGGGGATTCAGAATTTGGGAATATATCTCTCACTGGAGAATATTCATCGGCACATCGCGACTTTCCGTAGTTGTGTTGAAACGCTGTGGCGACGGTACCAAAATGATTCAGGCACGGGGAATTATGTACTAGATCAAGAGAAGTGTTTTCGGACTGCGGTATCTTCACGGATGTTGCCGAAGTTTACTTTTGTGGTAGCGGTACATTTATGCCAATGCAATATTGCAGTGTGAAACGAATGAATCTAGAGACAATGCTTAAAGGCCCCTGAAGTTTTCAAAGATAGAAGAAGAATCTTGCAAGAGAAATATAGGAACATGAGGAGGCACGTCACCATAAGCATATGTATCACCAAAACTAAGGTCAGAACTTAAATGAAGGGTCTTTCCCTCATCGGGGGGGGGGGCTGGTTCTAGTTTCTGGTCGCGCAATAAAAGGGGTTCGACGGCTGAAGAATGAGTTAATGTGCCACACGAGAAGAGAATTGCCGAAAACGCCCAACTTAGGGAAACCGTATGTCCTCCCGGCTACAGGGTGATGGAGACTGCAAATTGGACATACGTCCGACTAATTCTGTGTATAACGCATTAGAATATAACACTCGTGAAAGGTATGGCTTCCTCCTACGTGTATAGGGGAGCATTCAAATGTAATCAAATCTTCGAGAGGTTAGCCACGTTTGCAAATCAGGCACTCACTCCCCCAGGGGGCTTCCTGTCACCACTCTTGTCCTAATCTTGCTTGTAAATTGTAGATTACACGGATAACTTGGTAAGTTAAGACCACAACAGCGCGTAGAGGCTATAGACAACTGCAAGAACAGATTTTGAGTTTAAAACGATATTTTGATATAATCCAGATATCAATTAGCAGTCAATGGCGGCTAGCGTACACAGATAACTGTACAGCTCGCAACGTGCGTGCTGTTTGACCTCTAAGTCTCATACAGCGGGGGACTGAAGCCCCTATACCAGCGATTCTAACTCGCTCCTCGCTAGGCTCGTGAAATATGGCACCGAATAGGAAAATAAACTAGAATTTAATACTTCGATTGGCTATCGCCTTATCTTTGGTATCCTTGTGTCTCTTGTAACCTTTGTTGTGTTTGGGTGAAATATTACAAGAAACAGGAGGTTTTAGTCAGTATTTACACAACAATGGAATTCGCTCTTACTCTTACTTCATACCATTACAATCGCTTTATTACTTCTAGTCACTTTTAGAGATTCGTACATCAATCTAGCGTGTTACTTTCATTCTCTCCTTTTTTCCCCTTTTTCAAAAAAACATTTATTGAGTAATTGTGAGCTACTCGACCAAGCGCCGCGAAAAGCTTCATCGCTATTCAGGCATAGTCACTACTGTCCCGCATTGATTAAATATTCACTTGAGCTGCGCTTTTTGCGTATCTGCAGCTTGCAGCGTGTTCAGTTGAGATACATCCAAGGACATATGGCATATCTAATTTCAATCTTACATTAAGCAACACTCTTTCAAGATATCTCTGAAGGACGCGACTATAGTCTTCGAAGGGCGAAATATTCAGCGTCATGAGATCATAAGAATGCATAATCGAGGATGATAAGAGCAACAGAGGGAAGTTTCTTTAAAGTAGCTTCGTTGTATCATACACGTGCTGAATCAGCAAATCCCCTAACGCCCTTCGCTCCCTATCTTCCAGCAGACGGGCGATTTGCATAGTGACAGCTTGGATAGTGCCCTCCGCTTTGATCGTCTTCACCTTTCCCTTGTCTTCATAAAAACTGATGACTTGAGAGGTCGTCTCACGGAACGTTCGAATTCGTTTGCAGATGTTCTCGAGGTTGTCGTCAAATCGGCCGCGAGGCAAGAGGCGGTCGATCAAGACGTTATCCGGACATTCGAGTACAATGACCAGCTCTATGGGAGCTATCGTCTCTTCGAAGTATTGCGCTTGTTCAAGGTTTCTTGGGAAGCCTGCAGTTCCGACGTGTTAGATCCCGAGTGCCATGAGTTCCTAGAAGTAACTAAAGGGAGGGGTGTCTGAATCACGCACCATCCAGCACGAATAGCTTGGTGCCTCTCTGAGCTGCCTCAAGTATATGCGACTTGAGGATGCCAACAGTGACTTCCTTTGGGCCGACAGTACCTACACGCATGTTCTGCTCGATGACGCCAGCATGTTCGCTACCCTCGCGCTTCACCTCGGCGCGCAGTACATCCCCAATGCTGATGTGATCGAACCTGAATCTCCCGGACAGCAGTCTGCATTGAGTGCCTTTGCCTGAACCAGGTCCTCCAAGGATCCCGATCACAGCGAAAGGTTTCTGTTCCGAATGGGCCGGCATCTCTTGATTCATACTTGCGGAGAAGAAGCGAGAAACCTACACGGAGGAGTCAGGATGTTGCCTCTTATTATCTCTCATTTGAGAGTGCACAGAGATTGTTTGCTGTTTCACTTCGAACTGTGCCGAGGTATGTATCTATCTGTGAATATCGATGTAACGAAACATCATTGTTCCACGCCTGCGGTTCCGGCATTGATTTGTTACACGGCATGAGGACGAGACATGTTGGGCTGCTTGATAGGCACGATTGGTTACCTATCAATGTGACTGTGGCTACCTGAACAAGGGACCACTACAAGTAAGGAGTACATTGACCAGTACTACCCGATCAATTCACGCCATAGGTACTGGTCTATTTATTTCTCCGCTTGGGCTGTCCTTCTTCATACCTCACACGCTACGCAATTCTATGATCAAAAGTTCCCGACGGTAAGACTGTGATCACTACTTCAAATTGCAAGTGTAGCCATCATCATGGATCAACACGGGACCAAGGTGGCACCAGACAACTACCCCGTGTTTGTATCGTTGGGTATGACCATTCTCGACGAGCTACGCTTTTCCCATCAAAACACCGTTTTTGACGTTCCAGGTGGTTCTGGCTTTTTCGGTATTCCCCCTCTCTTCCCGTATGAGTAGGACGCTAACGGGTGAAACAAGCCGTTTTTGGTGCCCGGTTGTTCAAACCTCCCCCTAACGCCGGCGAGGTGGGCTGTGTCGTTGCTGCTGGCTGTGATTTGCCTAAGACACTGCTTTCCCTGCTGGAGTCCTGGCAATTGAACTTGCTTTTGCTCAACGATGACGACAAGCCCTGCACTAGAGGCTTATTGGAGTATCTAGACGATGGTTTCAGTGGTACGTGAGCGGTGAGAGCCATCAATGCAATAGGCATTGACATTAGCACAGGGACAAGATTCTCATATACCACCCCACCACTAAGACCCTTGACGCTTCAGCTGGGTGCTTCCAGCCTTCTCTATGCTAGGTCTTTTCATTTCTTAGCAGTCCCAGATGATTTGGAGGACCAGGTATCTACCTTACTTCGCTTGCGAGAAGAGCAAGGCATTACCGAGCGGCCTATGATCGTATGGGAACCTGCTCCTATGGGTTGCGACTCTATCAATTTGACACGCCATTTAGAGACATGTGCCCGCGTCGATGTTTTCTCGCCCAATCACATAGAGCTACATCGTCTATTTGAGGGCAAGGGGCAAACTGATATCGAGTTCTCTCCGTCCACAATCGAGGCCCAGGCCCGGCATTTTCTGAACACGGGAATTGGACCTAACCAAAATGGCCTAGCCGTCATTCGTTCAGGGTATCACGGCGCTTTGATTGTATCGCATAGCAATCACGCTGAATGGCTGCCTGCATACTATGGTCAGGGCTCTGACAAAGTAGTCGATGCCACTGGTGCTGGCAATGCCTTTTTGGGCGCGTTCGCAGTCGCACTTCAGGAAACGAAGGATCCAAGGGAGGCGGCTTTGAGGGGTGCTGTGGCTGCTAGTTATGCAATAGAGCAATTTGGCCCTCCTATGCTATCGGCGTCTGCGTCGCCATCAGGAGAGCTTTGGAATGGATCCGATGTTCTATCCCGCTTACAGGACCTCAGAACTCGTGGCTCAGAATTATAACAACTATGTCGTTGCCAGCACGATGTGGAAGAAGATCGTTTAATCTAAGTCTTGAATAGAATCGCTATATGCATACAGGCTTCAATGTGGCTGGCTTCCCTATAGATGAAGTATCTCTGCTGATGTCGAGAAGAGTGCCGAAGCACCTGGCACTCGAGGTAGGGGTTATACACGGGTTAGAGCCGGTGAGTCGGTAGGGATCCAAATTACCTAATAATGCACTATTGAAAACCCCGGACCCTCTTCCGAAGCTATCATGGCGACCCACGTTCCTGTTTTGTGCTTATTTTATCTATGTCCGTCGGCTTCGGAGGCTGCCCACACTCGGCGAATGTGAGTCATGGGTACATCTGACCGATCCGAATCTTCACCTAAGTCCAAAGATCTCACGTAAATTTAGAGGGAAAAGCATATGGCTGACTTGGATGAAGCCTAAGCACCTGTGGTATTTCTTAGCTAATGAATTGGAGTGGGACTTACAACGGGAACCTCTCCCGAGTGAGGATAACCCGGATAACCCCGCTAAATCGCCATTCTTAATATCACCTGGGCATTATATAACGGGCGAACAAGTATCTAGAAATGTAGACCAATATCTAGCTAGGCATCTGTATTCAATTTGATATATCTGCGCGCGCCATGGCCTCGGCAATCATGGACCACCCAGTAGTCCACCTTCTGAAGTCTCTCATGTCCATCGTCAGCACGAGCGAGCTCGAGCACGACATAGGCCTCTTCCTAGAACACCATCTGCAAAGCCTAGGCTACACCGTCGAGCGCATCCCCATCTCACCAGGGTCATCTCGGCACAATGTCTACGCCTACCTCGGTTCCGTGCGCAAGACGCGCGTGCTCCTCACAGCTCACATGGACACGGTGCCGCCGCATATCCCGCTGCGTATCGACGGGGATGTCATCCGCGGGAGGGGGTCGTCAGATGATTTAGGTCCGTTGGTAGCGCAGATTCTAGCAGCAGAGGAGCTGCGGAAGGAAGGGAAGATCCGACCGGAGGGCGACATCGGGTTATTGTTCGTCGTGGGCGAGGAGAACGGCGGACACGGCATGATCGCCGCCAACGACATGGGGCTTACCTGGGAATCCGGCATCTTCGCCGAGCCGACGGAGAGCAAGCTCGCGAAGGGACATAAAGGCCAAGTCGCCTTCGAGCTCATCGCGCAGGGCGCAGCCTGGTGAGTTGCATGCGTCGCGTACTTACTTACTTACTCAGTCCCTACCTAGCCAAAGGAAGCAATCTCTTGAACAAAACAAATCATGCTAATAGAAGAGATCAACAAGCCACTCAGGATATCCTCATCTAGGCAAGAGCGCCACGTCCGCGCTCCTCGCGGTGCTAAATGAGCTCGAGGCCACAAGCTGGCCGGAATCCGACCTCCTGGGCCCCTCGACGTTCAACATCGGGACCCTCTCCGGCGGCGAGAAGCACAACATCGTCGCGCCGTCTGCCAAGGCGCTCTGCGAGGTGCGCATGGTCGCCGATTTACCCGGTATCAAGGCGAAATTGGCGGAGATCGTCTCGCGCCACGCGGATATCGAGTTGCGGTTCGTCTTCGAGTATCCCGAGGCTTTGCTGCAGTGGGGGGGGATCGGGGGCTTCGAGGCTGCGCCCGTGGCGTTTGGGACTGATGTCCCCCGGCTTAGGGGGGAGTTTTGTGGGAATAGAATTCTGTATGGACCTGGGTCTATCCTTGTCGCGCATGGGCCGGATGAGTTTATTCGCGTCCCCGAGCTCGTTGATAGTATAGCTGGGTATAAGAGATTGATCCTGCACTTTCTTCGGTGAGAAGAGATGTCTGTGTAGGCTGCCTGCTAGCCTTGACTCTCGCGTGTTTGGGTTGGCCATGCTCGGCTTGGATTTACGGTCTACGGTCTTACAGTCAGCCAGACCGATCTTAAAACTACCTGTTTCTGGTAGGTCCCTTGGGTGGTTGGCTCGTGAGAACTATCCCAAACCCCCTTGCGTGGCAAGCGAGTCGGCACGAGATTCTCAAGCAGAATTAAAGTAAACAATCTCTTCTTTAAAATCCTTATCAACACATCATAGGGGAATAAAAAGGCTAGGTTGGGCTAGGCGAGCCAGGAAGAAGATTCGCTCAACGACTCTTTGGGAACATCAAAAAGGGATTTGTAGTTGATAATAGATCTGTGATTCCATAATTGGGCCAACGTCTCTATATTAGGTAGACTAACAAATTGAGTGAACTTGTTGAGGACCGGACAAAATGCAGGAATGCTTCAAGCATCCATAGTCGATGCACGCGATACACCGAAACGTCTAATTGGTTCCCCTGCTAACCTAAATAAATGTACAACGACTGAAGGGAGTTCAACGGTGAGTTTTACTCTCGAATTGGCGAGCCATACATGCGCAATCCAATATCTGCCGACAGAAAGACTATCGCGAAAGATCGACCATCTCAAAGCCTGCAGCCGAGTAGGATTCGCCATGGGAATCTCAAACTAATATCACGAATTGGCCTCAACAAGGATCCTCTTCCCCTGGATTTGAGATCACCAGCGGGTTGATACCCACACAGACAGCCGTCACATATTCGGTGTCATGGCTGATGCTAACAGAGGCGTAGGTCAAGCGGCTCGGGAACCCGGGCTCGATCTCGGCCACGAGGGGACCGCTTTGCGGCGGTGACGCCCTGTCCTCCCGCGTTCCCTCTTCTACTCTTTCCTGCGTTTCTCCTTCTGCTCCTTTTTCCTGTCCTGTCGCCTGCTCAAATTCGCCGAGCGTGGATTCCTCCGGATCCGAGCGGAAAGCAGCCCGTAAGATGGCTATACGCTGGAACGTGAGGCGGCGAGACGGGTGCGCCTTGATGACTGCTTCTTTGGCGGCGAACCTGGAGGGTGATTGGGCAATAATAAGTAAGAAGTGCGGATAAAACACACATTTAAATGAGTACATAGGGTGGCGTGGAGGGGCGTAATGTAATTTGCGCTATCTTCTTACCTGCCAGCTATAAATTCCACTGCCCTGCTGAATTCGGGGGCGGAATAGGCCCCTGTCACTTCTGGAGGTACTGTTCGCTGCGCATCTTCGGAGCCATGAGCAGTAGTCCGATCGAAGATACACCGTAATGTCTTGGCCGTGGTCGAATGGTCGATTTCTTCGGGCCTCAGGATTCGACGCACAAATTGAGGCCCTAGCCTGCCCTGCAGAATGCGTCTGACCCGCGCGATACGACAGATATCATTGCCTACTATGAATGGCACGTCCGTTGGTCGCATCATGCGAGGCGATGTGAGGGAAGTAGACTACTGGTAATTACCTAAATAGCTGCTGTGAGCTTCTAATACGGGAAGCCCCTGTTGGCCTGACGCTCCCCTTATCAGTTTGGTGATAAGCACTGACCTATTGCCTAACCTCACTGAACGCTACCTACTGGCTACTGTGAGCGAATCACTGAAGGGAAACTTACAAAAGCTCGATTCTAGCAACACATCTTGAAGATTTCTGATACTGTCTATCGTATTATCATCTCCACAATTCAAACGAGATTTTAGTGTTATTATTATACTATGAAAGTAGTGTCAGATATCTTTTTTGTGAGGCACAGCTCACGACAGACCTCGCCATTCCATATCCTAATCCGTTACACATTTCAACGCCGTCCCGCACAAGCGCAAATCAATTTATCGAGGCGTTTTATCAGCTCACCATTTCGAATTCCAGGCCATCCCGGCGCATAAATCTCTACCTACGTAGTGGTATAGTAGGCATCTTTAGTTGTTCTCTGGCAGGAGGGGGGCTCTCTCAGCGTCACTCTCCCGCATTTTTCCCGTCGCAGCGGGCACGGCGACCACTACCGTGGCGACGAATAGCACGGCCATGATAGTGAATGCGAAGATCCACTGCAATGCGATGACCTGAACGAAGAACTGGGACACACCGATAGCAGCTGACAAAACTGAGAGGTTGAATCCCATTGTATAGTCCTAAATAGGTCAGTACGACCACACACCATTCTTTGCAGGGAGAATGTCTACCTTGTAAATCACGATGAAGAACAGGCCGTACACCAGAATGCTCCAGATGAAGATGTTACCGAAGATTCGAGCGACCAGTGTCTGCGCATTCGGGACCATGATGGCTCCGTTCCAGTAGATGGCGACAAAGGTCCATGCAAGTGGCCCAGACACAACCGGCTGGTGGATGAATCGAGCATATCCGTTGTGTCGGAAGTAGAGCGAAGATAGGTTGATGAAATTGAGGATAATGATCAACTCGGCCCAACCGAATAGAGAACGCACGAACAACATCACGAAGGCGAAATGGAACAGGTTGTTGAGGATGAAATGACTGCCCACCGCGCAGGCCGAGTTCACACGTTCAATATTGCCTGAGAAGAGGTGCGCGATGTAGCCACCTTGGAGGACGAAGAGCACAATCCTAGTGGAGAGGTTAAGACAACAATTCTTCCTCGCGAGCAAGCGCGACAACGTTGAGATGCTTACCAGTAGATGCTAGCGATGATATGGTTCATCCGGAAGGCGGTGTGGTAGTGGTCATTCTGCTTCCAGATCCTGCGTCGCGGCCAGACGCCATCGTCAGGGCTGTGGAAGGTATAGTAGAAGGAGACGACGATGGACAGCAGCCAAGTGACTGTGGTCAAGATCTTGTAAGTGATGACGACGTTCTTGGAGTTGGATTCGCGCTTGGCGAAGGGATTGACTACAGATGACGAAGAGAACAGCGGTTAGCAAGGCCACTCGATCGTCTGGCTTCCAGCAACGCGGGTACCGAGATGTGGAATGGAAAGCGAAGATATGACATACTGTGATCTACACGTTCCATTGTGTCTGGCATCAACAGCTAATTATCCCGTGTCTTTTCCAGCTCCGCAAAGGGCTCAAGAATAAGGGAAGAATTGCAGACAGCAGTAAACTGCAAATGTGGGTGAATTGGAAGAGTAGTAAGAAATCACCGAGGACAAAGGGAATAATAAGTTCAACACGGCGACCATAAACGGGTGTATAAACGGGAGCTACCTATTCGTCATGACGACACGGGTACTGGCGAGCTTAGCTGCGATAGGCGAGTGATGTGCTGAAACATGCCTAGAGTTGCAGCATTGCGGCTAGTGGCTCTCAATTCGCGGGGAAGCTAAGAAATTGTGACGTCGGTTTGACCCGAATTCGCTAAAACGTTGGTAACTAGCTGAGACACCCGCCTCAAGCTTAATTCCTCTTTGAAGCATAATAAAATGATAAAAGCCTTAGTATCTTTTCTAGGTATTCTATGCACGACTAAAGCTTGAGGTGCGATATTTTTCTACCTGTATTAAACTTATCATTGTGAGTCCTCATGGCGAAGACGCTGCCAGCTTCGTAGTTTCTATTACATACGCATGTTCACTCAAATTCTATAAATTCAATTACGTTATGGCACGAACACGGCATCCAAGCAACACTGCCCTCCCGATCTAGAGGGGTATATGCATGCGCCACGAACCAGACTCTGGTACATGACCGGTGCTGGTTCCGTCAGCCAATCAGCTCAGATCGCTGATTTGTGTGACAAGATTTCCTGGTTTGCCGGCACTTTGCAGGAATGAGAAACACGGGCTGCGTTCGTCATACCGGTCACGCGGCCTGGCGGAGGAACAAATTAAGTAAGTAAGGTACTTACTAACACTGGCCCGGCTTGGTTACGTAGGTACTTAGCTGTCATCGTATTCCTCAGCATGCATGTCTCGTCCCATCATGCAGTTCCCGTTGTAGTCTGGTCTAGGCTACGATGGGAATTTATCGAGTAATGAGACTACTTTACAAGAATCAAACTACTGTTAGACATGCTGCTGTTTTGTTAAGGTGCATCGAGAGTGCAGACCTTGGCGTCAACGGCGCCGCATCTAGCTGCCGCCATGCAATTTTGGTCGGCCGAGACAGGGGGAGCCATGGTATCCCATGAACGCCGGATGCAATTCCGTTCGCTGATTTGCTACGTGAGGGAGCTATTGCTCCGAACGACCAATGTGATATATCTCGGCATGGATCCTTGATATGCATGTATGTGCTATATCATATTACCACCGCTATTTTATATTTACCTAGGAGGGCTAGCTAGCTGTCGGGGCTAGGTAGTTCTCACTTCGTACTAGCGATCATCTACAGAAAAGCTACTCTAATCATATTTGCAGTTTGGGGGACTGAGTCATATATACTACTATGTAAGTACCTAGCTAATCCCAGTATCGCTAGGCTCAATTGTGTCAAGTAGAGCAATATTCGCTTATAAGATTACGACTGATAAAACGGTGAAGAAAAGGGGGAAAGGGTTGACGGAATAGTGAGCATCTCTTTGTTAATATGTTAATTGAAGATTGAAATAATTTATTACATCTAGTTAGTTAATTATTTTATATACCTTTTTTTTTCTCATGTGAAGCTAGCCGGGCACACTGTAATCCCAATCATTTAGACCGCGAGCAGCTAGATAATTCGACCTCCTTCACTACATGGATTTTCCCATAACACAAATCATCATTAACAGACGCCGACCTCCTCGTCACGGCTGCTGCGACGGGCGGCGGTTGCGGCGGGGTCCCCGTTAGCATCGCGATCTCGACATCGGAGGGGATCTCGGTACCGGGCTCCGGGCACGACCGAGTGTACTGCCACCAACGATGGGAGTTCTTGAAAGTCGAGTCTGGCTGAGACAACTTGTACGTATGTCTGCGGTACCCCGAATCGTGCGTGGGGTAATAGCCCACAGGCTGCCGCGGCGACGTGTGGAAGAAGACGGGGTATATCGAGGGAATCGAACCGCACATGATGATGAGCAGGGCCTCGGTGCTCAGCAGAATGTACACGTAGAACAAGTCCCAGGAGAAGTCGCTCATGCCGCCGCCGGACTGCCGCGCGATGTAGGAGCTCTTGACGGCCGCGGCGACGCCCGTGAAGAGGGTGAGCCCGAGGCCGACGGTGAGGACGAGCTTGCGCCGCGTCGACATGCGCAGCCGCCAGACGATGAAGATGGGAAGGATGGAGAAGACGAAGTCCGCGAAGGCCTGCCAGACGGCTGTGAAGGTCGTGTACCGGTTGAGGGCGTCGGCGTCGAGGCACGTGACGGTCGCATGCAGCTCGAAGACCCAGATCGCGCGCGGGTCACCGCCGCATTGGAAGAGGCTGATGAGGATGTCGACGATCGAGCTGATGGTCGTCACGATGATGACGGCCCATACGACCCATCTCTCACTTGACGACGCGGTGCGCACGATGCGGAGGATCGTGGTGCCGATGGCGATCTTGCCGAATGCCGTGCACACAATGCTGATATATAGGACGACATAGCTTATTTCCAGCTGAAAAGATACCTCCTCCAAGGTGAGGTACACTTGATGCCTCATGCCGCCGCTGGCCTGAGCGGAAAATTGGACTGTGCTGGTTTGTCAGCTATCATGTCTCTTGGAAGTCGGGGGACGCCGGCGCACGGCCCGGCGTGTCGGTGTCAGGGGCGTCAGGGGTCGGGTCAAAGCAGCGGAATCCAAGACGCACCGGCTATCGCAGTTGCAAGGTAAAACAACTAGAGGATGTTAGTATCCATGAATTCGAGAAAACTGATCGCAGAGCTGATGAGGGTGTCAAAACTCCAGCGTACCCATGAGCCCGTCATCAAGACATCGTCGAGACCAAGACTGCGCTTCACGTATCGGGCGGTCAAGCGGAGGAATATGAAGAGGGTGGACACTGAGAACTCGGTCCATAGCAATGCCACCAGCGCCCTCGAGCGACTCTCATTTGGAGGTAGCGGTGCGGACATTGAGGTTCAATCGGTCCAGCCGGCTAGTTAGTTTTTCCTTTAGCAAGCAAGACCGAGGAAGTTTTGAGAAACTTCACTTCCCTTTCGAAACGGCACCGAAACATCATGTTTTAAGTCTTGCGATGGGTCCGGCACGCACTTTTTCGACCTGACGTCCGCATTTTTGCCAAGCTAGACGGTCCTAATATGGTTATAAGCCGTGGCCGTTACGCCATCGCCATCGCGACCCTCTCTGCATTAGACCAGGTCTAGCGATAAGACATTTATATTGAATGCCTCTAATGGCCAGGGGGTGAACCCACGATTCCTTTCCCAGATTTACTGTTGATTCACGATTTGGAGGGTGCTTGGTGGGGATACCTCCCCAATCAGAATTTCCCGCTCCTAAATTGTACAGTAACCAAATGCCCGACGATTCACACATGGGGTATCTGCCGTGGATTTGGAATCCACCCACCTTCCGCATTGACTGACCTTCTGCGTCTTTGCAGGAGATAAGGTTATCACAGATTACTTTTCCACCCTCTGCCCCCCGCATTTGGGGTTGAGAGAATTGCTGGGGTTCGTCAATTGCGAGTGTGTCGAGCTCCAAACCCTTACGCAGCTATTCATTAAGAATATACGATTTTGTGGTAGCACAGTTGAGGACCGTGTAGTAAGCATCCCACTGCCTACACGTATGGTCGGATATGGATTTTGATAGTGACTTAGAGCCGGGCGGCTGCGCACGGGGCGTATATCTCTTGACAGCGATCTTCATGGCAGGGCTTAGATAGCGCTCGGCCTTGATTGCCGAAAGCTCTCAAGCTTGGCTGTAGGAATCCGGGTATTCTCTGACAGGACCTGCGGTCTATGGATACTTACTAGGTTAGGTAGTGCCCGACCTTATGTCTATGTTCATCATGGCCGCGACGATGCCTCCACCAATCTTGCGTTTTAGAGCTCTGTCGCTCCATCCACTTCACATACTTGTCCAGGTCAATTCCGTGGGTATCACGATAGTCAAGCTAATTATGCTTAGCCCGTGCACCGCCTCCTCACACTCTTTCCTCACGATCCTGTCTGAGAAAGAATGTGATTCAACCTTCATGCACTTGTAGGTGAGAAAGCCTGCGTCGGCATTGCAGAGCATGCGCTGTCAATAGACCCGATGAAACCCTGTCTATTTCGGCTCCGTCTCACCGGCGCCGTCTTACCCGCGTAACGATATGCCACATGCTATAGCTAGAGATCCTTCCGCAACAGGCCCGGGGGCAGAAGGAACTCCTTCGGCCTTTTTTATATGTACGTGAGCGATGTGTAAGTGCACTGCACCCCCATTGGGTATGTCATACAAAGGAACCCTTATCCAACGGGATAGGCCGAACCTGCATTTCCTAGAAAAATCGAATAGTCAATGAATTGATGAAGTTCACGATCAAGGGTAACTCAAATTATTTCAATTCACCATAATATCTTCGTAATCTTGATCTAGTTATCTGAAGTCCCGTATCCCCGTTCTATTTCCCTTCCATGCAGGGCTAGTACGTAAAGTATGTAGGTACCCTCCATGCTTGTAAGCCTCATTAGGTGCATAAGTATATGTATTGTTGTATCTAAGTGATTAGGTCTTTCGCTGAACACCTGGCTTTCTGTCAAAGTGCATTTATTATTACGATATTTCCACTAACTATGTCGCTTGTAGACTTCATCCAGGGCAGGCTCACGTTCGTGCCACGTTGGCACACCCAAAGCCTATTTATTCTTGTGGCGTAGTGAGAGGCGGCTTAGGAACGCCGGTTGTGTCATAGGCGCCGCGACCCATACTCATTAGGTATTGCTTGAAGATTACTTACTAAGTAGTTCCCTTTGACTGCCAAGCCTAAATATGATTGGATGTTACTGCCTCCACTCCCCTGTTTTCTTTCATCTAATTGGTTCATGGTCCTTGTATTTAGCGGCTTGGCATTTTGCAGTCGCGAATGATAGTAGTAGTAGTATTCTTACCTTATTCTTGCCTTCTTCGTGCATTTGGAAATGGATTAAAGTTTGATTTGTTCTGGTCGGAGCTGAGGCTAGGTAGGCTCTGGGACCAGCATGGATTGCGCTTGCAAGTAGAATGCCATAGAGCCGAGCCCACGCAACCGATCGATTAATCGTTCGTTGGTGGTTTGCATGCGCAGTTATTAAGGAACCTGGTCTTTACGTAGTACAGCAGCAGCGTTCTATCAGTGTTCTGGACCTTGACACGGCACCATTTCTTCCCAAAAGCGACGGGGGTAAATCTTTGTTGGCTCGATTATTGTCGCGTGGCTTGGCATAGTGTAATACAACATCCGTTCTTCGTCATCGGAACTTTGAAGTTGTGTCAAACCGCACAAACTTTGTCAGAGACGCGGCTGCGCTCAACAAAACTGCAAAGTCCAGGAGAATGTTCCGAAATGTCATAGGCTTAATTGCCAAGAATCATCATAACAATGTTTACACTATCTAGTGTACAGTGCTCTAGGAAACATTCTAGGGGACCTCACTCTTAGGAAACTGTAGGTGTCTCTGCTTAATGTGGCACCTATAACTATTAGTGAGTGGAGACAAGGGCTTACTTACGTAAGCATTATCCAGGACCCCCCGCCTTTCTACCCCGCCTCCGCAACGACGCCTTCCAAATCACCACTCTAAATCGTTAGTTTTCCTGCGCAGCTATGCTACAACATCTAGATAACGTCAACCTAGACATTAATCACTGAAAAGGGTTGATTTTAAACGGGCATGCGCCACCTTCGGGGACTCATTCTCTTGGCTACATTCACGCTACGCCTTCGTTCTGGAAATGCAGCATCGTGAGATATCGACATCGTCTCCAAATGGCAAAGGGGGATCGCAACCGCGATTCTAGAAGTGTCAAAGCCAAGGCACTCCTGTAGGCGCTTTGTAAAATAAAAAAACCGTAAGCTGACTAGAGCCCAACAAGCTTGATAAGAGCCTGACCTAAGAGGAATTTCCCGAAGAGCCTCACCCAAGACAGCCGAAGACCACCCACTAGCATCCCGAGGACTCCGGTATCGTGGCTAATGTTCCTAGCACGGCCACAGATTCTGCATATCAAGTGCGGGAAACGCAGTCTGCCCTCTCTTAGTGCTTACTAATTACTCTGGCACTGCTAATGTCTACTGATGAAACAGGATGCGGGAAGCCTGACGTAGAGGGAACTCATGGCATGGCGTTTTTCGTATTGGCATTGACATTGGAATTGATAAGATATCTATAGCTATAACGTAAAGTGAGTGGCTTTTCAATTTCCCCCTATAAATGAAAACGTGATTTTTAATGATTCCCTATAAGTCCTGGCTACCGACAAACCTCAGCTCTCGGTCCAGAGCAGCCCAACTTTGGGATTCTGACTAATTGATGGTCAATGTTCGGTTCCACCATTCTCGGGGTTTGGGAAATTCTTACATTCATATCCATCGAGGAGAAGGGGGGTGCTGGCTTGCTTGAGCAACCGTTGTTCTACCCTTGAAAGACTACCTGGTAGCTTGGCAGTTGCCTTGTTGCCTTGTCGCCTTTGTTCGCCATCCAGGAGGCATACCGGAGAGTGGCAATGCTGTTTCTGAATCGTTTGTGTTGCTCGAACCTCTTTGCTTGCATTCCGGCGAGCCCAGTCCAGAAACTGGTCATTGGATTTAGCGTGCCGTCTGTTATGAATTTGCCGACTGGATTTGGCATCCCCGATGCTGTCTAGCCCAGATCCCGGAAGGTGAGTCTCGTTTCCGAGATCTAGACGATGTTCCTCGCCCTCTTTTCGTCGTGACCACGAGGTGCTAAACTGATTCAAAACTCTGTCATCAACCCAGCTGCCTACTGCAAGCAGATCGGTATCCATAATCGGGTTAAAGAGAGGTATTTTCAACAAAGTAAAAAGATGAGCCTTGCTGCTCCGTGCACGTGTCGGCGAAACGGGTCTTCACCGGTATGATATATCTGAATAGGAACAGCCTATACCCATGTTGCCGCTGCGATGGACCGGAAAAGACCATGACTGCCTAGCCGCTCGGCTAAACTTCACCTTTTCTAGCTTGATAATTATCACTGATGTTGTGAATTATCTACTCAGCCACCGTGCGCTGGCATTTCGCATGAGGATTCTGCAAAGGGGAATAGCTAGAAATTCCACTTCGACTTATACGCCTCGTCGTAGCTGAGGCCGCCGGTAAGCCGTCTTATGCATAGCAATATCTTAATTGCGCGCTTTTGTCAATCCGGGTTGACATTGAAATCCCAGAAACACCTTTTTCAACTCATAAACATCCTTGAATAAGACGTTGCGTTTCTGCATATGCAGTATAAAGCTGCATGCTCCGTCGGAAATTAGATACCCTTGACCTATAACTAAGACCGGATCGTCTCCAAAACATACTCTCACCGCATACTTATGCAGCTATTACTTTTCTAGAGTGAAGCTGTTTGGTTCGATGTCTTTCTTGACGACGGAGACACTCGGGATGGGTCCCCGATTGCAGATTCCCTGTCGTAGGGAAGAATCCCGCAAGAACCGGCGTATGGGGATGGGCAATTGGGGCCAGTATCATGCCATCTTACAAGGACTATATATGACTAACAACTTACCATTACCTGACGTCATGAAGACTATGAAGGAAAAATATGACTTCGAAGCGACGTGAGTCCTATGTGCTGTCTCCCTCGCGCGTAGTTTGCGGCTAACTCGTGATTGGATAGAGTGAAACAATGGTATGCAATGTGGTTCTGTTCCTAGGCTCGGATGATGATAAAGGCTAACGATCTCGCAGTAGGTCAACATATCTAACTGTTAATGAGCGATCCTGTGACTCGATCATTTCAAGATAAGCGACATGGAAAGCTCTCAGATGACGTACTAAAACATCACAGACAGATATCAGTTTACTGTTAAATGGGGGTGGAAGAAATACAATCAGGGCGGAATGAGACCAACAAAGGGCCGCGGCCGCAGGCGTCGTTCCCGAAACCCTAGCAATGCCAGCGAAGAAGAACTAATAGGATCGTCCAACGAATCGGAAATCCCCTGTCGAGATATCGCCTCTCTGCGCACACTACTGTCTGAGCTATTCAGCAGCCACACTGGAGACCAGGAATCCCTGTTCATGCTTCAGAAAAACGATTCCGGCGACATCTCACGATGTCTTCGACGCTGTTTTCGCTGGTGTGACGAAGAAATTCGAACCGACAAGGCACAGCTTCCCCCACCTTACGGACCCATGGAAGCGGAAGCGGAGATCGACATCCCGGGCAACAAATATGTGCTGGACGCCCGGGTCTTCATCTATCTCCTGGACCGGTACATCGGATCGCGCGCATCCTCCCCGGAACACGACGACTGGGACTACATGGCCAACAGGAACTTCGGGTTCTGTCCGATCAAGATGCTGTGTACCATGGGCACTCTCATCATGGTGACCGTGAGCAAAGCCCTGGATCAATACCGGGACGACAAGATCACGTTCGCGCCGCCTTACGTCTTCGACGTCGTGAAGTTCGGCGTCGGCGTGATCGACCGCAACGGCTGGGGCGACAAGAAGCTGGTGACGGAGTTCTATAGGGAGTTCGAAGCCATCCTGAAGGACTACGCCAATTACCGCAGCGCCATCGCCGCGGCGGTCGCGAGGTACGTTGAGCAGAAGTGGTCGGACGCTGCCCAAGTCAACGAGGAGGACCCGGGAATGGGAGATGCGTGGATTCCGGATTGGCCTGGGACCATTCCAGATGAGGGGCCGTACTCTATTGGAAGTAATTCTCTCAATGGTTGTTGGATGGGGTTAGATGGGGGTACTTGACCTGGTCCTAGACGCTGTTATAATTACGGCCACCTCATGTGCTTACGTAGTGTACGATAACGTAGGGCTTTGATTGATTCATGAATCGGATTTCCTCATCCATGTCATCCGTACAGTGGGAGCGAACCGTGCTACGCTATAGTAAGGATGTGTTCTCTTGGCTTATCTTAGTCACACGGGTAGAGCGACAATAAGACAGGTATCGGCTGTGCCGATATCGCGATTGTTTACTACGTATGTAGAGTGCTATGAAAGCGGGGGCTGCTGTGCTACAGAGCTAGTAACTTGGAACAGGACTCGTAACCTTTTGAATGTAGGACCATCCATTGCGCAGCACCACGATGTAAAACGTTGTATTCATATTAGATAATAAATAATCATTGATACTACCAATACTATAACTATAGATGAGGCCCGTAGGGTCCATGTAAAGATTAATAATTACGTAGAACTGAAGATGGACTACTTGAGAGGCGGGTTGGAAAACGCGTACTCTCGTATGACATACCTGCGCTAGATGCGAATGCAGGGTTATCTTGGGTACATGGGCCGTTGGTGTCAGTGTGAGCTCAAAGGCTGCACCTGGGATTCATTCGAGCATGCGTCGCATGCATTGAGCAGGCCAGTGTGCAATATTGGATATCGCCAGGGAATGTTTGAAATGCTAATTCGTCATTTCAGATCGAGCGAAATTCTGGTAAATGTTGTCTAGGCGCATTGTCTTTATGGCCTGGTGCGCAGAGCAATCTAGTCTGCGTCACCTGACTACAATGCCGGTTTGTTCGGTGAGGAATAAGGAGCACGGTGCTTGACAGGGTTCGTCGGGCTGCTGTACGTAATGTTCGGCGTATAGTAAGCAGGGATTGGCAGTTATCTGCGGGCAATGCTAGCCTGGAGAGTTTACCGAGTACCTCCTGATTCCCAAATTGACCTGTTTAAAAGAAACAAGCCAAATTTGATCACGATACAAGAGATCCATAGGCAATCGAATGATTCCCCCCGAATACTTTGTTCCCTTTGTGTGCGTAACCAAGCCAACTTAGTTCGAATAAAGCATTGGTTGTTCAGTGCATCATAGGACCGCCTAGGACCGCCCTCTAGCTCCGTTCTTCGGTAGGATTCGGAGGCTTACGTACCATGAAACTCAAAACGGCGCGCAGCGCTGCAGCTAAACGTCGCTCATATACTGCTTTCAAGCCGTGTCCCTAGCCAGGTGACAGGGTAGCCTATCGATCACCTGTCGGATGTCACTGAGATAAAGCAAGGAGTAATTTTGGCGGTAAAATACTCCCTCCTATCAAGGATTGGCGGGGTCGTCGTAAGAGGCTAATGACCAATTCGTGCCAATCCAAATTCGAAAAGCGGAACCCTGAAAATAGGTAGCCGTCGGTAGGCAGTGGCTGACAGGACCAACAAACAGTGCCGACACTGAACGGTTCGAAGAGCCCGTTCGCAGCCGTACCTACGAACAGTGTGCGTCGGTCTTACTGAGTGAGCATCACCCGATATTTGACACCGCTAGATCCCTTGACTCCACCTTCCTAGGAAGCATTTCTCCCACTTGGGCGAGTATGCATGTTCACACCTTCTTGCCAGTCACCCAACACTTGCGAAATCGCCTCTTTGTGCTCCTAGAATCAGTTACAACCAACGCCGTCAATCATCATGAACGCATTTGATCTCCTCGTAGATGAGATCAGAGAGGTCCTTGGACCATCATCTGGACTTGACTCGAAAGATGTAGATGTCCAAGATCTAACGCACTTGATGGAACGATATGCGTCTGATTCCGAGGAGTGGGCACCGTACTACTGGCCGGACAACACAATGGCTTACACTCGGAATCTCGTCGACGAAGGTAATGGTAAAGCCAACCTGGTAAGGCTGCCCATCTGCACGGTATGTCTTGTTGCATCATGTTAATGCTGGTCTGTGAACAGCTTGTACTCGTCTGGACTCCGGGCAAAGCCAGTCCTATCCACGACCACGGAAACGCCCACTGTTTAATGAAGATCCTCAAAGGTAGCCTCACGGAGAGTCGGTATGGCTTTCCCGACGGCGACAAAGAAAAGCCCATGGAGATGACGTCGGAACGAGTGCTGAAGGAGAATGCCGTCGCATACATGGCCGACGGGCTAGGACTGCATCGCATGTCCAACCAAGGGAGCGACTTCGTTGTTTCCCTACATTGTAGGTCTTCAGCGACAGCGTTGATTGATGCATCTTGTAGCAGTCACTTGGCTAACTGCCCGCAGTGTACACGCCGCCCAACGTAGCGAGGCATGGCTGCCACATCTTCAACCCAAAGACAGGAGAGAGGACACACACTAAGTGCGGAAACTACTCCGAGTACGGGCGGAGACTGTAGGAGTGATGAGGTGAAGCAATCAACACGTGAAAGCACATCTGTTTCGTTGCTGTTTCTTTGTTTTGTTTCAAGGCCGGCATCTCAGCACTCGGTTAGCATTAGCGGATACTGTAGCATAATTAGCGGTCCATGGAATGAGGAAGGAATTAGGCGAGAAGGGCCAGAGGGCTAGTCTTGTTCCCAGCATATAAGAGACTCGGGGTCGGAAAGGTTATGATTGTTGCCTTATGGTTTGTTGGTACCTGCATTGACAGATGGCTTCAAAGTCGAGGAGATATGCGCTGGCGCCGTAGCACATGGGGAGACAGCGTCGATATAGAGCCCAGATATGAATACAATCTTTTGCTGCATCATTCAAGTCGTCAAACTGCGTGTATGGGATGAAGTGACGTTGGAAAAGGAAAAGAAAGCCTGTTGAGCCTCATGCCTACGGATTATGCCATTCGCATTACCTCTTAATTGAGTCTAGTCTAGATTGCGCCATACACTTTTGCCGTTCGAGCTTGTCGGCTATGATGGCGTGACGGCGAAATGCCGCCTAAGAGGGGCGCTATTGATGGTGGAGGGAGGGCGTCGGTACTGGTTGCGACGGCCATCCGATAGCCGCACCGACAGCCGCCTTAAAAGCACCCCCGTGTCTTAGGCTTGATCATTTGCGTGCGTGCCTATACTTACCTAATCACCTAAAAGATGACCTGTACTATTAGGTAGGTACAGGTAGAGCCTTCGTTGAGATGTACCCACTATATTATGGAACCGTATGATTCTTCAGTGCGTTGTGCCTATCTGTAGTCTACGCATACTGTATCTATTCGACCTACACATGCGCTAAGTGTATCTACGTAAAACCTTTAAAGACCTCTAGGGTACCTCGAACATATATCGCGATGTCCGTTGACCCGTGCAGAGTTTCGATTTTATCCGACTTCGAAATTATAGAAGAAGTCGCTTCGCTCCTCGATTGACTTGTAAATGCTTCTTTATTCCCCTCCGCTTGACTTTGCCTAATTGATTGGTGTTGATGTTTAGGTACCTAAACTTAGGCACCTTAAGCACAGTATAGGCAGCCAATTAGGTAGGTAGGCGTTTTGTTCTTGCTTCGCTTGTCGCAAACTACTTGTGAAAGAGCAAACCGAACTTATTACAACACCAGAATGCGCAAGTCTCAAACCGTCGTGTGCTCTTTCCGATCTCTGAGAGGTGTGACAAAGTACCTACCTAAGGCAGAGAGACGCCTGTTTCTTTTATTAGGTTAAGACGTCATAACCGTAAGATGAGATAGCATGTCACGTGCTGTCGCGATTCAATTTGTCTCGGTAGAGTAAAAATCAGTGTAAGATCTGAACGCGTCACAATTTGTAGGAGGTCTCGGACTTCGCAGCGAATCTCTACACTAAGCTTCAGCAGCCACCAAGTGCGCCACCAACGTAAACAGAACTGCCTGGTACTGCATTTCTTTCGGGAGGCTTCCGCGGAATCTGAAACGATTATGTACCCAGGGTAGCTGTATATACCATATATATGCTGCACCTACAACCTGAACAACTTAGACCCAGCTCGACTCTCTGTTATCACATTGTAGACTAAACTCTCCTTTACTGTTTGTCTCTTCTGGTCTTTCGTCACTCCACTCCCATTTCTGCCCATTACCCAGAATCCTCGGGTATCACGTCACTTGTCGAGCTAGCTGAGTTCCCACTTGGATGAAGAGCGCCCCAAGCTTCCAATCGCGGCCTTGACTCATTATGCCCGCCCGGAAACGAGCACCATCCTCCGGCTTGGCCAGCAGCCAGCCAGGTAGCAAACTGGCCCGGCACAGCGATCATGACCTCTTTCTTTCGACTCAGGCATCGTCGCTCGAAGATCCGAACGACGGTGCAGACGACGGCGACACTCCGGAGCTATTGGAATACTACGGAAGCTTAGAAAACAAAATCGTGGGCGTCCGACACTACGATGGTATGGTGACACCAGGCGAATCATGCTTGTGCTTCCGTGATGTCGGAAACCCTTATGATAGCAATGCTGTTCAGGTGGACAATGTCATGGGAAGCCAGATCGGTCACCTGCCTCGCAACCTTGTTCAGAAATTGGCACCCTACTTGGATAGAGGCGACATTGTGCTGGACGGCGTTCTCATTGGCCACAAGGGCCCTTACGAGTGTCCAATTCGACTTTACTTTTACGGCACAAGCGATCCAGCTGCACGCTTAAAACTTGAAACCAAGTTGAAAGCTGACAAACTCCTAAAAGCCACGGAGCTTAAGAATACCAGGAAAGAAGCTGAAGCCCAAAGAGCTCTAAGAGCCATCGCTCAGGACCCTGAAAACAGTGCACCAGTCCTAGGTTTGGGTACCTCGGATTATAGTCAAGCCCGCCAAGTAATGCTAGAAGAGAGCGAAGCCATGGACTTTCGAGCGAATCCAAGTGCACTAGACGTTCTCAACATGGATGAAGCGACACTGTCGGCCATGCCTCAGGCTACACAACCTGACACTATCAAATCTAGCCTTCTTTCCCATCAGCTTCAGGTAAGATACACACACCCTGTACTTACCCGCGTCTAACACTTGCTAGGGACTCGCTTGGATGGAAGCGAAAGAAAACCCTCAGCTTCCAGCGCCTAATTCGAGTGATGTTGTTCAGTTGTGGAAGCGAATCGATGGGGGCAACTTTCAGAATCTTGCTTCTGGTCATGTTACAAATCAGCGACCTCGCCTTCTTTCTGGCGGTATCCTCACTGACGAGATGGGTCTTGGTAAGACACTTCAAACGATCAGCTTAATTATGAATGATGGTTTCAAACATGGTCCGACCTTGATTGTTGCTCCTACCGGTGTCTTGAGTAACTGGGAGCAACAATTTACGGAGCACGTGAAGGCAGACAGAGTACCTCGTGTCTTGAGGTATCACGGTTCATCTAAATATCACCAATTCAAGAAGTCAGATTTGCTTCAATATGACGTCGTCATCACCAGTTACGGGTTGCTGGCGAGCCAGTTTAAATCAGGAAATCGTACGGCTCTGTTTGGGTTAAACTGGCGCCGTGTGGTGCTTGACGAAGGTCACGTCATTAGGAACCCTTACACGAAGAATGCGCAGGCCGCATGCCAGTTAGAAGCCAAGTCTCGATGGATCCTGAGCGGGACTCCCTTGTAAGTGAAACACCTGCATACTATTTGGTTTGCAAATAATACTAACTTCACCTGCGACCAGTGTCAACAATGCAAGTGATTTCTGGTCTGCTCTCCTTTTCCTCAAGATAACTGGAGGAATTCAAGAAAAAAGTATTTTCAATAGTAGGGTTGCTCGACCACTCGAGGGTATTATCAAGGATAATAACAACACGGCCCGCCTCAAGATCCGTGGAGAGGCCCAGGCCCTCTTCCAGGCATTGGTTCAGGATCTATGTCTTCGTCGCAAAAAGGACATGGCGTTTATCAACCTACGAATGCCAGAAAAGACGGAATATGTGCATCGAGTTCGCTTCACCAAGCTAGAACAGCTTAGATATGAGAAGGTTCTGTGAGTACAGGGTGTTGAGGCTTGTCTTGTTCGTGATTTCACTAATGGTGATGAGATAGTGTTGAAGCTCGGGAGATTCTGCAACAGTTCGTTTCACGGTCGTACGGTAAAGTTGCCAAGAAACACGACCGTGATGGTGACAACGGTAGCGAAAAGAAAGTAAAATTTGCCAACGTGTTGGAGACACTTCTACGCCTGAGACAAATGTACGATTGCCACGGAAGATCCCATAACCCCACTAGCTAACAGGAACCGTAGATGCGACCACTGGTCTCTGACTGGGTCTCGAGTGAAGGATATATTGGAGAAGCTTGGCGACGAAGACATCGTTGCGTTGACGCCGGAGAATGTTCAGATTTTGCTAGACGCTCTGACTGAAGCTATTCGTATCAGTGAAGATTGTCCAATCTGTTATGACCCGATCCAGACTCACGATCCAGTCATCACCGCCTGCAAGCACCGTTTTGGAAGGACCTGTATTATTGATGCACTCAAGAGACAGGAACGATGTCCAATGTGCCGCCAGAGTTTGACAGTAGATGGCCTGCTTGCACCTCGGCCACTTGAAGTGGAAACGCTCACAGGCGCGGACTTAGACTCAGATCGACGAAGCTCCAAAACAGATCAACTAGAGGCACTAGTGGAGAAGCATCTTCAGGATCCGAAGTCCAAGGTGGTCATATTCTCTCAATGGACATCATTTCTCGACATTATTGAAGCCATTTTCGTTGAAAAGAAGATCAAGTGTGTTCGTCTTGAAGGAAAGATGAATATAAAGAAGAGAGACGAAGCTGTCACAAAATTGAACAACGACCCAGACACCCGAGTCATGCTCGCTAGTTTGCATGCGGCTGGCGTTGGTGTCAATTTGACAGCAGCAGATACCGTTATTCTCACCGATTGCTGTAAGTCATGATGCCTCAATTAACCAGTGCGCACATGTTAACACAGGCTTAGGGTGGGCACCAGCCATCGAGGACCAAGCCGTCGATCGAGTCCACAGAATCGGACAGAAGCGACCAGTCACGGTCTATAAGCTTCTTGTAGAAGGATCTGTTGAATACCGTGTGCTTGATGTCCAGTCCGAGAAACGTAAGCTAGTTGCCCTAGCGTTCCAGGACGAGGATTACGTTCGCAGGGAGGAAGGAGCAGTAGCAGACATTCAACATCTGCTCTACGGTTAAGCTCACTCAGGCAGTTGAGTCTATTTTCCATATTCCCTATGTGATTAAATCATTGCAAATGCGTTAGAGCTAAATGCTGCAAAGAAATTTTGCTTTAAGGATACAATACCTAGATAGATGCAATCCTGAAAGATCCGAAGTTCTTCTCCCCGAAGAGATCTATACTGCCTCTACTTAGCTACAGTCTGCTGGTAGGACGGCTTGGATCATGTAGCTTACATAAACTTTAAACCATATTAATGCCAATTTCTTACTCAACCGGCCAGTCTGACACGAGGTGACGCACCTGTAAATATCTCACGGTGTGCCTTCAAAGCACACCTTTTATCGAATACGACCGAGTGCATTCGTCGATACGGCGTGTTTTGGCTCAGTTTGCCTATGTATTATCATACTTCTAACACATATAGGTGAGGAAGTGTCGTGATGTTCTACATGTTCCTATCTAAGATGAGGTCAATACAACTATTTTCAAACATCTATTTTCAAACATCACAAGACTGATTCCCAATATGAAATCCAGTATAGCCATCCTCAAGCATATGGACATGCGGTCCATTATACACTTAGACATATAGATTTACACTTCATAATTAGGGTGGTACGATCAAAACAGGAAGCTAAGCATTCCATAATTACTCTGTCAGATATAAAAACACTCCTTGGAGTCCGAGAGCCAGCACACATGCAATGAAACCGTCGCCCCAGTTCAGATCAAATTTTCGCGGCGATGACTGAAGGTGGCAAGTATTCATTTATTTTGTTGGAAAAACTAGGATACCCTGGGCGGATCGGGCAAGTAAAAGCGTCGGTATTCGTGAGGTTCGGGGCTCTGGGGAAAAGTGGTAATGAGGAACTTTTGGCCCTTCGATGCGCGTCGCATGCGCCGCTGTCGCAATGCATGTACTATAGACTAGCATTAGATTGAGGTTCTCGTGCGATCACCATCTCGAGATAGCGTCGTAGGAGCTTGGTTGCAGCTTACGTGATGACTCATCCCGTTCTCGTATTCAATGGGGAAAATGGAGCACATCTAGTTACCATCTGCACATGCTATAGGGTGACGGCGGGACAACCCGAGAAAAGAGCCACCAATGGCCTAGGATATCGAAAAACGGTCAAAGCTCTATTGATACCATTCGTAAACTTAGCTGTATCCAAGCATATCCAGGGTAGTCTTGAGCAGCGGTGCCAAGGCATCCGATCCGGGGTTAATTAGTGTGGGCTGATTTAGACCTAATATCGCTTCGCTGTTAGGCATCATCATCATCATCAATCATGTTACCTGCGCTCAGGTGCCTGCAACCTTTCGCCAAAATGTAGAGCCGAAGTGCGGAGAACGAAGACTAGTCGGGCTGTGAGAAGAAGAGGAAAACAAGGAAACAGAAGACAATATCGCGATACACTTTGTCGCGATGTAATATCCGAAGTAGCAAGGGTTGTTACACTTGATTGGCCAATGTCTAGGACTTCTAGGCAGACGGGTAGGCAACTCAGGGCCCTGGCACAAGTAAACCATATCATCACGATACCATATAGCTTCAATTGAGGTGGTCTAATACCTCTATGAGGAGATGTCTTCGTCTATAAAAGCTCTGGGATATCCCACGATGGCAAAATGAGGAAGGGATCATCCGCACGCACAGCTACGACTTGCCTCCTTTGCCCATCCCTCAATTCTCGCTCCCAACGACAACGAATTGGATCTAGTTCATACCAATACTCTTGCAGTATAAAGCATCAAATCCTTGATCAACATGCTCGCTCAAGCTCTTCTCTCCATTGTTGCTTTTGTCAGCCAGGGCTTCGCTGCCCCGACTTCTGGCTTCGAATTGGTTGCTCGACAGGGTTACACGGCAAACTGTAAGAAATCGCGTCTTATAGATTGAATCTACTCATTAGAGATGGTGGTTATTGATCGCAGTTACTATTAGGCACGTCTACCTACACTGTCCGCATCGGTGACACCTGCAATGCGATCCGGGACGACTTCGGTGATGCGTTCAGTCTAGCTGATTTGTGAGTTTTCCATCAACACCCCTATTACCCCAAGAAAAGGGGGACGATCATTTTGCTTAATGCTAATACTCGAACAGCTACTTGTGGAATCCGCAAGTCAACGTTTGTCTCCCTCCAATCTTTAGATTTATATACTTTAAGTTCCACCACAAGTGGCAGTGAAATAAGGCGGGGAAAACTTCATTTAAGTCCCTAACTAATCATGCTATTATTTTACAGTCTGTGTGCAGCAACTTAGCCGTCGGCGAAGTCGTCTGCGTGGACGTCGGCAACGGGACCACGACGCCCGCGGCGTGCCCCGTGCCGTTCAAGCCTGGCCTGATCAGCAACTGCGACAACTGCTACAAGGTCGTCAGCGGGGACTCCTGCGCCGCCATCCTCACGAACTATAACATCAGCCTCGTGGAGCTCGATGCCTGGAACCCGGACCTGAACTCTGCCTGCACTAATCTCGAGATCGGGTACAATTACTGCGTCGGTGTTTCTGAGACTTTAGCTTGATTGAGGATAAGCTCTGATTGGATTGGTGGGTTTGTGGGATGACGAGGAGGGAGATGGATTTAAAAACTATGGGTTCAATTCGTTTTCAAACACTTTTGTGTTGGGGTTGAGTTTGGTGATCTAATTTTCAAAGGAGGGGATTTGTGATGAGATATTTTTGAAACAGAACCTGATATATCAACATCAAAGCTTGTTAGCTTCAAGCTAGACATAATGGTATTATTCATTGTGACATTTGAATACTTGTTTATATTTGGTAGTCTGGTAGAGAAGAGTTGAGAACTACGGGTTCGCTAAGAAACTGATTATTATATAAGCATGGTAAACTACTTACATAATACTCTAACGACATTATTCTGCGTAGTGGAGAGCAAGATAATGAGCTAAATGAACAAGCATGTGTTTCTACAATGATAAGTAAGAAGGATCTGGTATATGCGCAATTGTCCGGAACTCTGTGCTTATGATTAGGTATGTGGTAGATAGACACCTGCGATTGCGGGAGTGTCTAACACCTTAAATTAATCTTACACGCTGTGCATTATGTCTATAACATCTATGATGCTGCGCCTAGTCGGCTAGCACGTATAGTTAAGGTTGAAACCAGCAGCCTTCACTGCCCCCAAAAAAAAAAAAAAAAAAAAAAACCGACCTCGACGAGTTTGAGCAGACTTTCTTCATGATAACAGCAACTAGATTAGACTACTTTATCTGTGGCCTCACGGTATATTAAATAATACCCCTTTCCACTTATTTAACCTAGCATGTTAAACCTCAGAACTCTTGAGTTAGTATTGAATTTACATGATATGATGTAGAGAAGGCTGAAAACCGAGGAACGTATTGATTCTTTTTTTTTTTTTTTTTTTCTCAACAGCTAAATACTAAGTTTTATATGTCTTTTTATGATACAATTAGTATCTCTCTGTCTCTCTGCTTCTTGGTGCTTTTCTTTCGTTTTTTTTTTTCAGTGATTCAATTAAGGTGCGTTTAAGATATCGGTACATGGTACACACAACCATTACCGCTGCGACGGCAAATCATTAATAGAATGGTCTTAGAATCATGCACCTGATATGTTCTCGAGGTCAATAGCAGCGTAGAGATGCTTATGATAATAAACTTTCAGTTGATCAAATTTTAAACTATGTATCGTCTGATAATAGCGGCCAGCGAATCGGGGAAAAGGGGGGAACTTGTCAGATCGACGTGCCGCTATTACGCTCTTTATGGGGTACTGCTTTTGTCTTTGTGATTGGAGGATTGATACAGCTGTGGCGGAGTCTCAGATAAGTTTGATTGGCTGACTCTTGGCCATAATAGAAGTCTATGCTAGCTTACGGCGCATGGAGGAGATTTACGGAGGTCCGGATCACCTGCTTACTTATCCTGTATCTCCATCGCTATGCTGCAATGCTACTCACTTACTCTTAACTATCAATAGCCATCACAATAGAGGCGTGTATAAAATATGAAAATTTAAATGAAACTGGAGAAGCCATCATTCGCCTTAGGCTATGATATTAGAAGTCCACAAATGATATTGTTGAAGAGTGTGAGAGGACGACTATCTATCAACGTCTGCTAGTCATCATTATGTATCGGTGACAGGCAACCTGGAGTGATCCTATGTGCCACAGGGTGGCATTTGGGCTGTGTATTTTCGAGCATCCTTCACTGTGCTACCGAACAGCCATTCATAGGCATAGAATATCGCAGTATGTGGTGTTCACTGATGAGCTCCCTCACTACTACCCTACCACTGGACTATCAAATGTATAACACTACATTTTGCTGAAAAACAGCGGGATCCCCTGATAGGCCACAAAGTGCAGAAGCGCGCGGGAGCGGCTGTGATGGTGCGCCACTGGAATCGTTTAAACGAGGAGGGTTGCACCAGGTTTCCAATTTAAGAACGAAGGACTGCTGCGGTTGGTAGATTCCTCAGCTGAACAGCAAATGCATATGTTTGGTCATCCGCATCTGTTTGTTTCTGTGGCTGTGTGTGCCGTCCTACCCTATCCCTATCTACTCGCATAAACATTTTTGTAGACAGCTTCACTTTGCCTTCCCTCCGCAATGTGACTTTGGGGCGTAGATATTCGTATGCGCAAGCTCTTTGCCTGCTGTCGCCGTATTAAGTCTAGTATGAGTGATACCGGTTCATCGGATCTTGACGCTTCCAGTCTAATTCGGTATTCAACCCGGTTTGTCTCTCATAGCAATGCTGACATACTGGTCAGCACCTATCTTTACTACCACAAGGCTGCAGTGTCTTCTTTTCTGTTGGCTCGCGGCTTCTGGCGCGGATATGTTCATTTCCATTCTATTTCAGCATCGGCTCGATGTTAGCCGAAGAGATTGTTGTGTTTGTTTCTTTATTATACTGCCTTTCTGGTATATCCATTCGTTGGGCGACGTAATACACTGCCACTATATACAGAATTGATGTGTATTTTCACTTGAATCTTCGCAATGATATAGGATATAAAATGTCGACATGAGAATGCTTGAGGCATCAGATCATCATCACAGCATTCGCCATCATCCGGTAATCACACACACATCTAATATAATCCCACCTAATACACTCTTACGAGCACACTATATCTACATCTAATTCAACAAGTTACTCAACTAGCATCCAAAATGCAGTTCTCTCTATCCACCATGCTTCCTCTTGTTCTCATCTCTTTCTTCTCCCTCACTCAAGCTCTGCCATCAGGCATCGCATCCCGGCAATCCATCCAGGAGCTCGCCGACGCCCAGAACAGCTGGCGTGCAGACACTAGCATGGTATCACAATTTCTCTCAGCCGTGCCAACACTTCGGGGTACCCAGCTAGCGTCCGCAGGCCGCGTAGCCCTCAACGCCGAGACGGACGAGCTGCTGCACAAGAAGGTGCTCGACCAGGCCTTCTCCTCAGACCCTCGCATCGTCCAGGCCAACAACGTCCTCGTCACCCAGGGCACCTTCCAGTCCGTCGTGGACGCGCTGCAGGATTTCGCCGACAACGGCGCCACCATGTCCGAGGCGCAGATCACCACGCTGCTTACGAACACGAACAATGTTCGCTGTGGCCAGGTCCTGCCTGCTATTGACACTTACTTCCGTGTCACGGGCGAGAAGCTCAATAATGGCGGCTTCTTGGTCGCTACGCGGCCGAACAACTGCTAAGTTGACCAGCGAGGGTATCAGGATGGGTATGCTGGGTGTCACTTAACTCCTTAGCGAAGAAAAGTACAGTCGCATACTGTTGGAGGGACATGTTGGTTCTAATAGGTCTTTCTTGGGTTTTTGATACGCAGTATCACACTCCTTTTGGCGGTTCTAGGTATATTTTTCATCGGATAGAGATTTGTTAGATTACTTTAAAGGGGCTGGGTGGCGTTTTCAATCCCTACGTTAGTCAATATGTAATAGATTTTACAATATTTTTCTGAATTGACTTAAATCTCCTGAATAATGAACCAAGATTCGCTATGAAATTACAAACATTAATATTGCCCACTGTTCATGTACATCGCGCGGGGTTGGGATTCTGACCATGGAGTTCTGGCTTTAAGGTGAAGAAGAAAGATAAAGGATGACTGGATGAAATAATAACTTACCGTGCCAGGTCACTTCCAAATTTGGCAGATGCTTATTCAAACTACCTAGGTACGATTATCATTGCCTTCAATGCAGATTCCTAGTTTGGTCCTCATTACCCTCATACTTTGGAAGCGACGGGTGAGATGAAGTGTATCTGGGTAGTAGCCATGCTCGCTAAACCCTATCGTGGCTTCGGTTATAACATTTCAACTAGATGAAAAGAATCAATCATGCCTAATCGCGTTCAATATCCTTGAGCAAGTAAAATCAGCTCGTACTCAATTCTTCGTGCTCTAATCCCACTCTTCGCGGGCGGCATATAGCTTAACTACGGCGCCACTATGAAGCAGCTATCATAATGTTTACTCACAACTCCATTGCATCTTCTCGCGACTACTCCAACAGCATCGAAGGCGGTAAAGTCCAGGCATTTTCGTCATTACTACGAACAGATAATGCAGACTCGTGTCCACGACGACCTCATGACCATGCCGGGGAGGAAACTTGCGCCCGGTCCGATGCGACCTTGGTAGAGGCTTTGACTATATGGCGAGAAAGAGCCCAAAAGCCTCCATCCACGAACAAGCCCCGAAGATTACCTAGTCGCGACAACGAATTCATTAAATCCGATGGCAGAGCTTCAAGACTGGACCGCTTAGATGGCCAATATACCTGTCCCCCAAGCGCTCGTCGTTCATTTCCTAGTCTGTCCGAGTTGTTTCCGCATCTGCCAAGCTCTCCTAGATCTTCTCTCGGCCTTCGTTCCATTCCCGGCCCAGCTTCCGACGGACAGGTTTCATCTACTGTCCCGGAATCGGATATGATGGAGGACGAGACGGTACAGACCGCGGGGGCTCTCCATTCAACGTCGCGCGCAATCAGAGAAGCCCTTCTGCTGGAGCAATCTGCCGTGATACAGGAGCTCGTGAAACAAGGCAAGCATCTAGCGGCTTTGATCCATGCCCTCCGGTACAGCTACGACTTCACATTCGAGAAAAAGCCTAGCGAGGTCTTCTCAGCCCGCATCCATATATTCAACATCAACAAGAAGAACGAAGTCACAGGCATTACGATGCGGTTCCATAAAGCCTTGAATCCGTCGTTCAAACGGTTCCTAGCCCGCCGCTTACTCAACGGCGTCTTGATACGCTACCCGAAGGGCTCCTTTCCGCGGACTTTCTGGGTTGCTGAAGGGGATGAGACGCCGGTTATTTTGCAGACTTATAATGCTGTGGAAGATGTCTGCCATAAGTTCGAGAGGTGCGAATGTTGTCGTGATCTTACTTAGCAGTGGTGATGGGAATGATGCATGGGAAAACGCGGAGGAAATCATAGGGAGATTTGAATACTACTAGGGATTCTTAGCGTCTAATACAAATAACGCTATAGCTTCGGTTGGGTTTCAAACCAAATAGGATGGCATTGTGTGTTAGTGATCGTGGAAAAGCTCTATGCTGTGTCAAGGTCATTCACCCTATATATCACTACGGGAGCAAGAGACCCATTAGCATCACTTCGTCTCGGCTCTTATACTTAGAGTGTAATTTATGAACTAGATTCCTATGCGGTGTTGCATTGTTCAAGGGCATTCTCGATCGTTAGACGTATGATGATTTATGTTTGTATCGACTTCTAGTCTCGTAATATCTGGGATTTTATCCGCCCCTTCTGATTTAAGGAGGCGGAACCAGAGCTTCCTAAACTTCAATTCATCCTCGACTTTATGACAAAGTCTTCGTACCAATCCCAACGACTACCTTCATAAAGCTGAGTTGAACCGCACTAGATTGATCTACCTGTAACTATAATTAGTCTTCCTTTTTCCCTTAATAGCTAGAATTCCTCAAAAGCTCACCTCACATAGCTCGCGGCAACGGTGATGGCTCGGTCTCGCAAGGGGGGGATCCGCCACAGAGCTTAGGCGGACTCGCCCCGTCGCAGCGGCCGCGACTGTCGACGATCCGGCAGTACGTCGAGTTGCCTATGATGCAGTCTGTGACTAGCAGCGCTTCGTGTCCGTTGCATCGAATGAACGAGTGCTCTGTGTCGCAGACGTCGTAGACGCCTTGGGATTTCATGCAGATACTGGGATTTGAGAGGTAGGTTTCAGGGAGGGCGGTGGGTTTACCCAGGCCTGCGAGGGATGATAGGAGGAGGAGGAGGGCTAAAGTCTTCATCTTGAGTTGTGTGGTAGTGATGCGTATAGCGAGATGTTCCTTGCTTTTGAGAATTTGATAGATGAGTTGGTAGAACTGTAGGTCCGGATTGTTGAGGATGATGTTTTTGGTGCTGTAATTAAAAAATATGCAGCCTCTGGAGGAGTCCCCTACCCTCCATGGTTAAACGTGCTCCTTCCATTTATGAGGTCTTAATCTCCCTGTGGAATTGAGTCATGTTTGTCCACATACGCTCATTGTATATGGAATGTACACAAACGGGTCGTTGGGTGGTGACACAAGATATGGCATCGCGCCAGCACTTATCCGCTTTCACACCCTTTGTTTCAGAGCAACTAAAATGGTAACTTTTTTTTTTTTAATACCACGTGGTGTTTTTTTCTCTTTCTCATGAAGCTTGCTGGGTAGCTACGGACCTTCAACATTAGTTTTTGTCTTAGATGGCGACGTCACTGGAGTGACAGAACTTAAACCCACAGAATCTTACCAAGATGTAGTGGCCGTATACGGTGATCTCGATTTACTGGAAACTTTTCAATATTTATAAAAGAAATCTACAACAGGGCTGCAAATCATCGGCTAATTCCTATGCTTGCTCCTGGATGCTTATAAGTCATTTTTAGTAACGGCGAATCCCCCTGGCTGTAGGCAGGTACGGCCTACCCTATGTATATATAGAGTAGTCACAGTGCTAGGACACTAGGTCCCTCCAACACCTCTACAACAACAATACTCATAAGATGACCATTCCATGACACGGGTACTTTGGTACCTGCAGGCGTCGTCATGATCTCGGGCGTAACTCTGCATGTAAATGCTTAGAAACATTGCTACTGTGGGGATTACGATGGTCGCACCTAGACGCTGAGTACTGCTCCGGCGAATAGTACTTTGGGTATTTCGTTCTACGACGACTTTATCTGTATAAGTAGGTATAGATAGGTGAGTTTATATGTGGCACTCGGCCGCCTGTAGCTCTACGAAGCCTCTATTTAGAACAACTACTTGGGAAAGCAACTATTTAGAAGATAAGAGTTCCTTAGCACCTGCGTCAAAAATTCATTCGTTCTCTGATACTCGCTTGTAGTCAATTCCTTTCAGTTCAAATGGGGCTAGTTTGCCAAGCGTCTTCAACAGTACACTTATATATCCCATCGCTGGTACATGGCGGCGGCGCGAACGACCAAATGGCCCCGCGGTCCCGTTGAAGACTACATGTAATGGTTAATTGTGGCGTCTGTGCATCGGAACTAGTGGTCCGTATAGAGCGTAGAGTGAGACGTATAAGAAAACTATCGGATGCTATTAGACATGTTCAGACTTATATGGTCTTACTATGCGTAAGGCCACAGGTGATCTACTAAACATCCATGTTTTCATTTTCAGACTCTGTTGGGGTAGAATGTGGAACTTTGAGAACCCATAGGCCCAAATAAGAATTGCACCCATGTCCTTCGGGACACAACCATTATTGGTACAACTCATGCGTACGCAAAACGAAGATGTCAAATCTACACATATATGCGAAACATAAAATATTGAATACTGAACACTGGTGAATGCGCGTAAATGTGAACGGATGGTGCGGGATGTAGAAGTAGATGTGGATTAAGTGGTAATTAGTGAGTAGGCGCCCGTTGGTATTCCAATATGCCATGCAGATACCTTTGGCTTGCAGCCAATGAGAATAGCGAACGATGGTGGGAGGCGGGTCCTGTCACAGAGGATTGGGTGCCCCATCCCTTACTAAAACACCTGCTGTCTCTGCCTCTGCTGCCTGTGCTACCTTACCAGGTAGGTATACTGCCACTTGACTCCAAACAGACGCCGGCCAGCCCGTCTGTGCCCCAGAATCCAATCCTGCACCTGAACATCTTCATTTCGTTCCCATCATTGTCGAGAATTGTCTGCCTGACAACTTAAACTTGTCTAACGGCGCATCAGTTCCCATCTTCTTTTTCCAATCTTCCACCCTCCGATTGTCCGGACTAGCTGTTTGCCCTGGTGGTACAACGCTGCGGCGCAACCGTGCGACGACGACGACTCCCTCGTTATACCGGCGCACTCCATAGTTTAGTCTGAATCGGTGTCATCTGTCGTCATTGACTCGCCCTAGAGACCCCTAGAAACCGATCCCGATCCACCAAACAACGGGCCTCACCTGCCTCTGCAAAATCTGTCATAGCTCTTGCTCTCTATTTCTCGTCACCATGTCTTGGGAACTCACTCGGCGCCGAATTGTTCGGTCCATCAATAGCAAGTTCATATTTGATAGAATTGTACGTCGCTCTCCCGCCAATCCACCAACCATCGCACATCACATCAAAACATCATACTTGTCTTCATCGATGGCATAAGAGCACGTGGTACACTACTACACTACAATCAGTCAATAAGCTGTGATAGTAACCTATTGTCCGACCTTCATTCATACTCATTTCCACCGCACGATATTCTACACCCTCGAAGCTGACACCATTTACTCTAAATTGTAGCCTGTCCTCCATGCTGTCATCTTCTTCATCGAGATGGGAATTATTGCACGACTGGCATCGCGCTACAATGCCTACTTCGATTCCCGGCCAGGTATGCATAATTTCTCTATCTATACCGTTCTCCAGGTATCCATCTATGGGCTCAATGCTAACATCGATGCGCACTGACAGTACTCACCATGATGGTGACGAACGCCGTCCTTGGTGGCATCGCCGACACCGTCGCCCAGACAATAACATCTGTTAAACAACGCGCAAATCAAAAAGTCGGCAGTCCAACCAGAGACGATGCCATCTCCATTGAAATTCATGATCTGGGCAAGAAAGACTCTCGGGGAGACTACTATCCCGATCCTAGGTCGCTTGCCACCCCGTTCGATTTCGAGCGCTTGACACGATTCATGGCATACGGTTTTGCTATGGCCCCTGTACAATTCAAGTGGTTTAGCTTCTTGTCGCGGGCCTTTCCCATTACCAAGACTAGTGCCTTGGTCCCTGCGCTCAAGAGAGTCGCGGTTGATCAAATTGCATTTGCCCCAGTCAGCGTGGCTTTATTCTTCTCCGTTATGACAGTTGCTGAGGGCGGTGGCCGTCGCGCTGTGGCTCTGAAGTTAAAAGATATGTATATGCCGACCCTGAAGGCGAACTACATGGTCTGGCCAGCTGTGCAGATAATTAACTTTCGCCTGATGCCTGTCCAATTCCAACTTGTAAGTGCGCCCAATACCTGTGAATCAAAGAGATTTGCCCAGTCCAGGACTGACTATTTAAAATAGCCCTTTGTCTCTACTGTTGGTATTGCTTGGACGGCATACCTTTCTCTCTCCAATGCATCGGAAGACGATGCTTTGCAGCAACAGAACATCGCCTCTTATTCCCCCAACATTCGCCTTGAATAATTGCAATGGTGTAAAATCCTTTTACGTCCAACTACGGAACCGGGGTATCGAATCGCGATGAATGTGTTCGGATAGGGGTCTTGATCTTGCATCTAGGCGTTAGTGGCGTTATGGTTTGAGTCTGAGTTTGGGTGACTCTGTTCGATAGAGATTTTGGATATGTTAAAATGGCTTCTTGAAGGAATGGAACTCTGGAGGTTTCATACTACCTCGTGATATAGAAATGAGGTGGAAGGACTGTCAACTAGACAATCGCCGCGGGAATATTTTCTTTGCGATAGCAACCACTGTGAATAATACTAGCTGCTACCGAGGTTCTATGCTTGCGGAAGAAAATGTTACGGCATCAGGAAGATGAGTGCTCTTATCCGCGGGTGTGACGAAATGTATTCGGAGCGCATCAATTCTAATTATACTACCTTTAAGGGATGGGGCATGCCAAGAGAACATTGCGCCGGCACCAGTATAGTCGGTAGACGCCGGCCGGAATGCTAAAGACGTCACACCACTAGGTACTACTAGACTATACTTATACGTACTGGGTAGGTCTAGCTAGCAGGGGGGGAAGCTTCAGGTTTGCGCCGCTTTACCCCACTAAGCTCTCTTCATGCTTCATTGCCCCTCCATCAGCAGCTTTTTGGATGCGTGCTTTTATATCTATATCTCCCACTCCTCCTTACACCAACGCGCCTGCTATTCTCACTCAAACACCGCATTCATTCTCCTCAATCCTTTCGTATATCACCTTTCAATCCATTTTCTACTTTGTCATATTCTAGTCTGGACCAAAAAGCCAGCATGTCTCTCTCAAGCAAGCTCTCTATCACAGATGTCGATCTGAAGGGCAAACGGGTCCTCATTCGGGTATGTCAGCCTTTACGAGAATTCGCTCAATTCTCGTATATTAAGTTTCCTAGGAAAAAGCCCGAAGCTAATTTGTCTCTGGAACTAAGGTCGACTTTAACGTACCCCTTGATGACAACAAGAAGGTTACTAACAACCAGCGTATCGCTGGCGCCATCCCCACCATCAAGCATGCTATCGACAATGGCGCAAAGGCCGTCGTACTGATGTCGCATCTCGGCCGACCGGATGGCAAGGCCAACCCCAAATACAGCCTGAAGCCCGTTGTCCCGGAGCTAGAGAAACTCCTTGGCAAGAGCGTCGAGTTCGCCCCCGACTGCGTGGGCCCCGACGTCGAGGCGATCGTGAACAAGGCCGATAATGGCCAAGTCATTCTCCTTGAGAACCTGCGGTTCCACGCCGAGGAGGAAGGATCTTCCAAGGACAGCGAGGGCAAGAAAGTTAAGGCTGATAAGGCTAAGGTGGAGGAGTTCCGCAAGGGATTGACCGCCCTTGGCGATGTCTATATCAGTTAGTTTTTTTACCGCCTTCGCTTCCCGCGGTCTGCGGAAAACCATGGGATGGATTGGTCTAACCGATTGATACTCAGACGATGCATTTGGCACAGCCCACCGTGCTCACTCTTCCATGGTCGGTGTCGACCTGCCTCAGAAGGCCGCCGGTTTCCTCATGAAGAAGGAGCTGGATTACTTCGCAAAGGCCCTCGAGAACCCCCAGAAGCCCTTCCTTGCTATCCTTGGCGGCTCCAAGGTGTCTGACAAGATCCAACTGATTGATAACCTGCTCGACAAGGTCAGCGCCCTCGTCATCACCGGCGGCATGGCGTTCACTTTCAAGAAGACCCTTGAGGGTGTCAAGATTGGTAACTCGCTCTTCGACGCGGAGGGCTCTAAGGTCGTGGGTCAGCTCATGGAGAAGGCCAAGAAGAACGGCGTTAAGGTCACGCTACCAGTCGACTACATCATCGCCGACAAGTTCGGTGCGGACGCCCAGACCAAGACAGCCAACGATAAGGATGGTATCCCCGATGGCTGGCTGGGTCTTGACATCGGTGTCGAGTCTAGAAAACTGTACAAGGAGGCTATCGACGAGGCCAAGACCATCCTATGGAACGGCCCCGCCGGTGTCTTCGAAATTGAGAAGTTTGCAGAAGGCACCAAGGCCACCCTCGATGCCTTCACCGGCGCTGTCGCTAAGGGTGCCATTGGTATTATCGGTGGTGGTGACACTGCCACCGTGGCTGCCAAATACGGCGCCGAGGACAAGTGCTCGCACGTCTCCACCGGTGGCGGCGCTTCGCTTGAGCTCCTTGAGGGCAAGGCCCTACCCGGTGTTGTTGCGCTCAGCACGAAATGAGGGTTAGGGACTGTGCGGCTTTAATGCCATGCCGCACGTATTGCCGAGGAGGTGATGAATTGAAAATGCGCTAAGGAATAGGAATTGAGATGTGGCGTTACCGCGTTGTTTTTATTTTACTTTAGGTTGGTTCGTTGGGTATGGGGGAAATGACAATAAAGTACTCCTGTGAATGGTCGGTCGGACAGGTAGCTGGACAGAGATCGCTTAAGTACTTCTATAGATATGCCGCACATGCTTATGCCCTTTGCTCTGAGCGTATGAGCGGGAAAAGGAATAAAAATACCTAAATTGTACTATGTCAACTAAGAAAGAGCTTAAAATAAGTCAATCTAAAGTTGGGTAAATAAATAAACAATGAAAAGAAGGCCAACTCTTAGCAAGTATCTTGTGAATCGGAACTTTGTGTGTTGAGATGTGCTGTTCATCTCATGGTGCAGGCTTGAGGTAAGACTCGATGGATAGGGGAGAAGACGGTAGATTCTTTCATTACATGAATGCTTAATTGGCGAGTCTTTTCATTACTTTAAGCTAGATTTATGGCTGTTGGCTTTTAGGCGCATGATATTAGCAAGAGTGAAGCGACATCATGGTTTGGGGGGAAGGGGGGCCACATCTGGCCCGGGGAATTAAAATAAGTTAATCTCAGTCTCGTCGAACAAGTAGACTTAGGGCAGCACGTAGATTTTCTACTCGTGGTTTGATACGCCTCTAGGTTTGCTAGTAGAAGTAGGTTGAAAATATCAAATCACAAGAAAAGAGATGGATGTGGTTATGCTGTACCCATGGGAGTGCGGCGTAGCTATTATTTCATCCCTAGCTGCGCATTTCTCATTTGCTTCTCCCAAGCTACCTCATTACGGCCATTAGGACATGTCTAGCTATCTTCTTCTATTGCCTTTCTGCCCTCTTAGCTTGGCTTAGCTGGGCTGGATATATTGCGTTGACGCGCCTTGCTGACTCTTATAGTATATTTTATCCTCCTCCTCTTCCTCCTTAGTTATGTCCGTGATGAGAGCTTGTTCAAGTTGAGACTTTGATGCACAATTCCTATATCGGCTGGTTTCTTGTTCTTGGAAGTCGTTGAATTATGTTTGTAATTGGGCGTTGGATCATCTCCGTTTCGAGGCCTCGACTTTCTTCAGCTCTTCCCTATTGATAAAACGCGTATTAGTACAAGCCATTAGTCCCCTGCTGTTAAATACAGGTGTACTGGGAATGAGGCGAGGCGCAAAATGAATATAAGGGGGTATCTGTGGTGTGACATACCGAAGCTGGGCCGAGAAGTCATCGCTCGTGTCGTCGTCGTCCCAGCTCTCCTCCCATAGGTGCTGTGTCGTGCCGTTGCCGCTCGCCGTCTGGGCAGCTGATTCGGTCTCCTCCGCTGGCCAATCTATTTCAGTTCAGATCCACGTTAGCCTTCAAGAGAGTCTAGTTCACGGGAGGCGCGTAGGACAATCATGGAGCATCCCTGAAGCAAAATAAGGGAGGAAAGCGCTGCCACGCAGAGATGTCGTGTTTTGGGTACATGGATAGGGAATAAAGGGAGGATCTCGGAATCAGAGAAATGAACATACCTTCGACGGGGAAGTCTTCGAACTCGTCATCTTCTTCTAGTGCAGCTGTGGCCTTCTGTGCTGTTGGTTGCTCGGGCTTCGCCTCGCTCGTAGCGGTAGACTTGTCGGTGGGTTTGTCTGTTGGGGCAGCCATATCCTCGGTTGGGTTTGTGCTTTGGTATGTTGTGTTATGTCCAATAAAAAGGCTGTCGTGCGGGAAAAGGTCGCAACTTCGTTCCGTTCGTTGTGTGGTGGTGGGATGTGATAGGTCGTGTGTAGAGTTGTATGTGCTGGATGACGACGTCGGGCTGTTTGCTGATAGAGCTGATATGCTCTTGTAAGCTGGTTGCGGCTCTGCAGCTGGGAGACACCTGTCCAATAGCGCCAAGCTTTTATTGTCTTTAGTGCATCTTAGGGATTTATACACTGTACATCTCCCAGTATTACCTAGCCTCTGTTGACCAATAGAACCTTGAAGAGCTGTCGCATGTGTTATTCTTGTCTGTGCTAGAACCTAGTTAGCACGATTTTAGTGCGCATTCCTAAAGGCATTCACTGACACAATTGAAGTCTGAGATTTGTCAACTTTCCATTGTACTGGTAATCGGAACTACCTAGGTAGTTGGTGACGTACTTCAAGTATATCGTATATCACAACTACGCATAACATCCACTACATATACTAGGTATATAAGTACACAAGAAGAGACCCAACAAAGGATATTCAAATACTTATAACTTCACACAACTCCTAAACAAAAGAAAAGGGTCCGTTCGCACGGCACGGTTGTAATAGACTGAAGAATTAAGTTTCATTTAGTGCTTATAGATGTAACCATTTTCTCCTGGAATACCACCCAAGGTCCCGAATTGTGCCTTGTATGAGAGCCTGAAAGCCTTACAATGTAAGCCCTACCTGCGATCCATGGCTTTGACTTGAAGAGTCTTACTTCCCGCTGCAGCAGACACTAAACAACCATGCTGACCCCACTCAGCTGCATCTACCTCCGTCATCTTTCAACTTGGAAAGCGCGCCCGCGCGAATGAGTCGGTCCTTGGTTAGCTCGCCATTGTTCTGACTCTCCGTCTCCTGTCTACCTCGTTCATTATCTATATCCATATCCATCCGGCCGGGTCATTCGGATCTGATTTTCGGCATTGTCTGATCCCCGAGCTAGTGCAGCCTATTTTCCTCGGAGCCTGACGACTTATCTCTAGCTTATCTCCGTGTTAAGAAACCAACAGTCTTAGCCCAAGAGCACGCGGTCCCACGCTCATGAGCAGACAACCTCTATTCAACGTCACTTCACACTCTGCTGGCTCATCATGAGTCTACTTGGTGGCTGGTTCCGGGGTTCGACCCCAAAGTCAAGCAAAAACCCAAGCCCGGACGCTTCTCAGCTCGATCTCCGCGCTCAGACCGTCGCACTTCTCCAAGGTGCTATGGCTGGTGCTGATCTCATTATGAACGACGACATAGATGGCGCTGAAGAACAGTTGACTCATAGCAGCTCGACTTTCCATTCGTTTGGCCTGGGAGCTTGCGTCTTCATGAAGAGCATCCTAGGCTTTGAGAAAGCCATCATGGCCGAGGCTAGTAATCGTCTGAACGAGTGCGAGACGTTAGCCTGGCAAGAGATAAAGAAGGCTGAAAAGGAGGCGAGCAACTCCAAGTCACAAACCGAGAGGATCTATCCTCCCGGTAGTGAGTATCAGTTAGTGCTTGCTGAGTCCTACCTCATGTCTGCCATCATCGGCGTCTTGCATGAGAGTTTAACCGAAGGAATCAAGAGTTTCTACAAGCTACGAAAGGCATATGTGGCACTTGATGCGATCATACAAGCTGAAAGCGCGTATCTGAAAGAGCGTGGACTGCAGCCTGCTTCGTCTAATAATAGTGCCAAGCCTAATGGTGCTAGGCAACACGAGAAGATGCCCGGGGGCTTTGACGATGATGATGACTCTGATGAGTTTTTGGACGCGGATGAATCCCATTCCGGTGAACCGACGCCTTTACAATACGAGGGCCATCTCTCGAATGGTAATATTGATGAGGCTGACAAGAAGCTGAACGATCTATCCTTGAACGGCGATTGCAAACGAGAAACAACGGGTGCGCCACGAGACTTGCCTTCCCGCGAGGGCTTCGAGGGTGGTCCCGATTCCGATATTTTTACCGACCCAATCGATGCCTTCGTTCATTCGTAAGTATAGTGATGTAATGACCAACCCACTTCCTACACGCCGGGGAGATTCTACTCCTTGTTGTCTCTATCAATGCCCCTTTTCTTTCTTATCCTCCTACTACAATGCCAACTAGTACTTCATTTACTAGACATCATACTTACATATGCATAATAGTGGAACAAGCATGTGTTTCGGTGTCCTACTTCTCATCATCTCCCTCGTACCACCTGCGTTCTCTCGCCTTCTGTCTATTATCGGCTTCAGGGGTGATCGTGAACGGGGTATCGAGATGCTTTGGCGCAGCTCCCGATTCGAGAACATTAACGGGGCGGTGGCTGGGTTAATGCTTCTCGCCTATTATAACGGCCTACTGGGATTTTCCGATATTCTTCCCTCGGACGAAGATGTCGAGAAAGGTGCGATTGTGGGCTACCCAACGGAAAGACTCGCGGCTCTCCTCGTTAAGCTGCGGCGGCGGTATCCGGACAGTGGTCTCTGGCGTTTTGAGGAAGCTCGCAGCCTATCAAATAAGAGAGACCTTTCTGGAGCTCTTGAAATTCTTAAGAACAACAAATCAAAGATGAAGCAGGTTGCAGCACTGAACAACTTTGAGATGTCTCTAGACTCGACATACGTCCAGGACTGGTCGCACGCTCGGGATGACTACCTTCGATGTATCGAGCTCAACGACTGGAGCCCTTCTCTCTATTACTACCTAGCCGGAGCCGCGGAGCTGGAACTGTACCGGAATGCCTGTTTCACGAACCCGAAAGACGAAGCGCAGATCAAGCTCCATAGGAAAAGGACGGAAGAGCTTCTTAAGAAGGTTCCCGTAGTAGCCGGGAAGAAAAGGTTCATGGCACGACCCTTACCTTTCGAAGAATTCGTAGTACGAAAAGTAAAGAAATGGGAAGAGAGGTCCAGCTCATTGTCTGTGGAATTTATTGACGTAATTGGCGTCAGTCCAGCTCAGGAAATGGTATACCTCTGGAATGGTCTAAAGAAGATGAATTCTGCGGAACTTGAGAGTGCCGCTAAGGGTCTATCCTGGGACCGGCTCACGTGTCCAGAAAAGGCTCGTGATCAGATCCAGGGTGAGATAGACGAAAGGGCATTGCATGATCTATGCCATGCTGGCATTCTACGCAATCTGAACAAGTTTGATGAGGCCAAGAGCAGACTTCAGCAGGTCCTAAAGCTGGATAAGTAAGGCTACGCGTTCTGCCTCCCTAACATTCAAGATAGCAACTGACAATACCCCTAGGTCCGCTTTCAAAGGGTCCACAAAAGACGACTACATCCCGCCAGCCGCTCACTACGAGATGGCTGTTCTTGCATGGGTCGAGGGACGGACGGGCACACAGGCCGAGACAAAGAAGAAGATAGATGACTGCCAATCCTGGCTTGATAAGGTAGCCAGGTGGGAGTCGTACGTGCTAGACGGTAGAATCGGCATGCGTGTACAGACTGGCATGGATACACTGAGGTGGTATAAGCGCGAGCATGGCTTCTACGTTTGATTGAAGACTGCGCTATTCTGGGTAACTACACATTACGTGGGTGTTTAAGACGATCGAATATATAGATGGTTTAACGGCGGATAGAATACATAGAAGAGAGGGCTCAGGATTGTTTTAAAAAAAAAAGGTGGTATAGGTTGGTTTGGATACGTCGGGAATATATGACGAAGAGTTGGTACAGGAACCCCTGGGACTGGTATAGAGATTTGGGTTCCAAAAATAGATATTGTCTTATACCACATCTACCCCGCCCAACTCATTCCTTCACAGGCTCATTACTAGACGGCTTTACGCTTCACGTTGCTTGATAAAATTGCAGTTACAGCTCTCCATATTACTATGTCACTTCAGAATGAATGCAGCAGCAGCCACCTATGTTATTGCTTTAACTTTGTGTCGTGATACGTTCAACAGAGTACCTAGTTTTTAAAACAGGGTGATTACTACAACACTTAAGTTCCTACCTATCGGAACCAGGCTCACTCCCCCGCATTCACTCAAGGTTAGTAGGTAGTGGCAACATAAGCTTACTGCAGTGAGCCGCGAATGCCTCCGCCTTACTGAACTCGGAATACCCTCCCGAATACTGCGAGCAAACTTGGAAAGCCATTGAATAATTGGTATCATATCGCAGAGAGTGTCGAAATGGAAGGCCAAGGAACGAGAAAACCCACACTGACAGCCCACGAACGTGAGATATTCTATGTGGGCGGGCGCTGGATCCAGGATGCCAAGGGCGGACAAAGGTTCGGAGAACAGATGTACGTCGAGCGGCTGATCCCCGCGTCCATGGACAAGGATCGCGACCCCATCGTCTTCATCCACGGAGCTACGCGATCCGGCGTGGTGAGTGTAACCTTCTTTCCTCTTCTCACGTAAGGAAATACATATCACACAATAACAACACCAGCAATAATAATAATGATATGATAATACACATATAGTAACCACAACATCATAGGATTGGCTCACCAAACCAGACGGAAATCCAGGCTGGGCATCCTACTTCCTCTCCCGCGGCTTCGAGTGCTACCTCGTGGACCTGCCCTTCCGCGGCCGGAGCCCCTGGCACCCCGACGACGGCGAGCTCATCACCTTCCCCACGAAGGCGCTGCAGAAACTCTTCGCCGCGCACGGCGACTGGCCGCAGGCCAAACTCCACACGCAATGGCCCGGGACAGGGAATATTGGAGACCCGTTCTTCGATCACTTCTCCGCCTCGACGCTGCAGATGCTCGGCGACATCGCGAAGCAAGAAGCCGCTGCGCAGGCCGCGTGCGCGGCGCTGCTGGATCGTATTGGTAAGCCCGCGATTGTGCTGGCGCATTCTGCGGGGGGCTCCACGCCTTGGTTGCTGGGTGATGTAAGACCGAGACTCGTGCGTAAGATCGTGGCCATTGAACCTACGGGTCCACCTTTCTTGATCAAAGTGCTCCGTCCTGGTCCCGGGAGCCGGTATGGTGTCGCCTCTGCGCCGCTCACGTATGAGCCCCCCGTGGAGAATCCGGATGTGGATCTCATCCGGACAGCGGCCAAGGCGCCCGGGGAGGACCCGGACCTGCTGGATTGCGAGCTGCAGGCGGAGGAGCCGCCGCCGCGGCAGCTTGTGAATTTGAGGGAGATCCCCGTGGTGGTCGTCACGGCGCCCGCGTCGTATCATGCGCAGTACGATTGGGCGATTGTGGCGTATCTGAAGCAGGCTGGGGTACAGGCTGAACATATGAAGCTTGGGGAGAGGGGGATTGAAGGGAATGGGCATATGATGTTCATGGAGAAGAATAGCGATGAGGTCGCGGCGGAGATTGTGAGGTGGATTGATGGTGCTGGTGCTTAGATGGGATGGTTTGGGCAAGGGGGGGTGGATGCCGTGCATCATAGTTTTACTCGTCCGAAGATGATAACCTACTCTTGGGCTATTCGGTGTTTGGAAACCTATATGTTGCTCGTGTCTTTCACGGTTCATCCGAGCTAAACCAAAATTGCCTGGAAATGCCGTGAGGAATTTGCCACTCGTCCGCCTGTGGGTGGTTTTCTCTGCAATATCATTACACTATACACCGCTGAAGTCCGGCGATACACAGTCGTGAAACAAAAGTCACCCTCGCGATTAAATGGATACAAAGTTTTAGTTTTGTCTAATTCAAGACCCTTAAATTTAATCGGATTGTGGCGTATATATAAGTCAGATCTGTGGTCCGGACAGTTCATGGACTTCCTGCTCCCGTTTCACCATACACCTCTTACTTATCACAAAGTCATTCACAATGCGAACCCTCATCCTTCTCGGCGCACTCGGCGCCATCACGACTTGTGCCTCTATGCCATGGTACAGCAATACCATGGTAGACGAAGCATTCACGGACATCACAAGCGTAGACATCAACGCCATCCCAATGGATCTTTCCACTCTCCCCGATAATGACGATACCTTCGAGACGGAGAAGAAGAAAAAGAATAAAAAGCCCAAACAACACGGTCACATCCCCGTCGGCCTGATGAAGTGCATGGGCCACAACATGACGGCCCGCAAGGACGACTGGCTCACCACCAAGATGAACTTCACCACCTGGTTCGGCCCCAAGGTGAACAGCGTCGAGCCGCGGGGCTACGAGAGCCAGACTTGGCCGTGCCACAACGGCCCCGGCGTCACGTGGTACATCTGCAACTGCAAGTACTTCCACGCCGACAAGGGGCCTCTGTGGGAGCTCGACGAGGTCGAGCGCCTGCTCCGCGAGAAGTGCGGGCCCTGGCAGAGCGGTTGGGTCTGGAGCGGGAAGTGGCAGAAGGGGTATAATATTGTACCCAGCGAGTGGTTTCGGCCTAGAGAGCATGATATGATATATGCTGGCAAGGGGGATCGTATCTGCCCTCCTAATTGTCTCTGATTGTCAAGTAAGGAACAGTGTGTTTGTGGGGGGGAGGCCCTGAGGGGTTGCGTGGAGACTGGAACTGCCTGGTCTGCTCGAACATATGTTTTTGAGGGATTCATTCATCTCGGAGGCGAGCGGATTTATGTAATATGGTGGGATGTGTCTTCGTGGGCAAACCTAAACCTGTGAGAGACTCGAAACTACTATAAGGACACTAATATCTGCTCATGAGGAGAACAGGCGGACTGGAATCGGGGCGCCTGTAGCTACAATAAAAAATTTAATAAAAAAAGATTTACAATCAGTAAGAATACTCTACCTTTACAGCGAGCTATTAAAGCTTTTCTCTCCCGAGTGTTTAATGCTGCATTGGTTGGTTTTCGTAATCATTCATCACTAAAGGGATTTTAACAAGAGAGACTGAATGTTCTTCAGCTGCTTTCTGTCCTATATCGGCACGCTATTATCTAACGTCTTGCTTTTGGCTTCGGAAGTTGGGTTTGGTTTGGCTGACAACAAAATCATTGCGAACCTCGTTTGTCCCTCGAACCAAACAACTACCTCTTCTGAGACCCATCCTTCTCGAATGATATTGACTTGCTCCCGGTTGATACCGCATATAACAACCTCCTCTTCTCCCGCCATGTCAAAGTTTAGATCTGGTGACGAAAGGCTCGTGACTTTGGTGGTCGTGGTCGGAGGGGCGGATGGAAGATCGAATATGCCTTGCAATTTCACAGGGGACGGTAAGGCGGTATCGGTCTGAATAACAACAGGAAAGCGCTTTTCTGGCATGATCTTATCAGCTTCGATAGCCGAGCGCCATCTCTTTTGGAGTTTCTGCTCCTTGGTGTCGTTAACATATTTGTCATCCACTTTCGTTTTATATTGAACCGTTACTTTTGGTGCCTTTAGGACCGAGAGTAGCGGTTTCCAACTGAATGAGTGGGATACCATCTTGGGCGAGGTTTGGCGTTTAGTTTTGGTTTGATATTCGATGTTTAATGTATGTTGTTAAATGATATAGTCTAATGGGGGTTTTCTGGGATCAAGTTTAGACGATGGTGATAACGTGATCAAGAATTGGCAAAAGAGTTGGATAAAATTGAACATAGGATGTCCGAGGCAGAATAATGAGAATGGTTGGTGGCGGTCATCTGGGGCTTGACTTATCCCACCTAGCTAGAATATATTACGTATCTGCCTACACAAATGCCTTGTTTTTAATGATATGACGAATGACTAAGAGTAAAACAAAATCCGTGCTATTTATCAGCCACTTATCCAGTGAGTGGCTGCACAAACAGTGCGTTGAGTAATTAAGCTTCAAGTAGATAGGCGGGCAACCTAGAGCTTTTAAAAACAAAGAGCATCCTTACCCTCGAGTGAGGAACCTTTAGTGTCGAAACGGTTCAAGATATTGCCCTCATACTATTGTGAAGTGGCTTGGAAGACGCGTTCGTAAAAGGAAAGAGCGAGAGTGGCTCGGGTATCTTCTTGAATTCGCTCTCCTAGAAGACAAGTTTCTTTTCGTGTGCCCCAGATGAGACGAGCTGAAAGGAATGTAGAGCGAAGTCTGCGTATTGTGCCGGGGAAGTTGGTTCAGGCGTTTTCCCGTTATAAAAACTTGCCATATCATTCAATGTTATCTGCCAACTGACCCCGTCCATAATAATATGTCACACTACAGTAGGTCATATATATAGCCGTTGAGCGCTGCGCGCATCAACAGCGTTATTTTTAAGCGCAACAGTTATAAGCCCTTCTCTAATAAGGCTGGCTAGTTGGCTTAACAGTATACGCCTATGCTTAATAATTAAATATTAGACAGCCCCATATCACTTGCAGATTCTTCGGCCCTAGTTCCAGCGAAAAATAACACTAGTCCACTACTAAGGCAAAAGCCTTAAAAAATTCGATTCTGTATCGTGCTACTAGACAACGCCTGCAAAAACAGATCTTTAATCGTAATAGTAGTCACACAAAAACAGCAGATAAAATATCGTTTAACAAATAAGCAGCTAAGCGCCACGCTAATATTAAAAAAAGGCATATAGCCCTCCAAAAGTAAGCGCACGTAAAAACTACAAGTCCACGTGTTTTATTCAAATAAGCTGTCCTTAGTAGTTATTCTGAACCAGCTAATCTAAAAAGTGTATCATACTACAGTAGGTCGTATATATAGCCGTTAAACGCTGCGCGCATCAACAGCGTCGTTTTTGAGCGCGACATGATATGATGATAGCCAAAAATCATGGTATGTTGTTGGGGTATATGTGAAATGACCGTGGCGATGAATGTGTCCCCATTCTGAAGATCAAAGACATAATCAGCTTGTCTTTTGAACTCGCGATCCATGTCTTCCACCATGTTCCCAGGAGAAGCCCTGAGATGGAACTCTCTCGGGTTAGGGTTACTACTACATTCTCGGTTTCTTGACATGGGCCCGTTATTAAATGCCCCCCCATGCCACCAAGCAATGGCCAGGATCGTTATAAGAAGCATAAATGGCGCAAGATACTGTCCAAGAAAATCATAGTATACTACAAAGACCAAGTTAGCCTCTAATAAAAGTAACGCGTGCATCTGACTTCAACAGGTACTATATTAGCCGAAGTATTTGTTGACATAGTGTCTGGTATTAGTTAGCTTCCACGTCCTATATTTAAGCATCCGTTTATTTGCTAAGTATTTTCTAAGGTCTATTATGGCTCTCATGTGGTTTTATGTTAGTTTTGGCTGCTTTCAAGGCTACCAGCAGAGCTATGCGTCATGTGACCTCTCAACTCCTGGCTGTGTACACCCTCCCATCGTCGCTGTTGGTTAATTATGGCAGTAGCTTCGACCAACAGTGCTCTTGGCGTAAAATACGAGCTGCAGGTCCGTATATTAGAGGTTTAATCCTGTGCGCCTAAACCTCTACGGAGAGCGCCGGCAGATTATAGCGACAATCAGACGTCAATGTCAGAATAAGCGAGCCAGTTTCTATGTCCCTTTGCTCAGGAGTCATAACATACTATCATCGCCATTCCCTAGGCACTGCACGAGCCTCAAATAGGTATGAGGAGAACTGCAGGGGCTGACTACGATACCCCAATTTTTCCAAGGCTCCTCTCTGTCCAAATAGCTACGGCTGCCACTTATTGACCGAAGCCGGACCGAACTTGGTGTGGTCGGTTCCAAACTGTCGGGCCTCAAAATGGACGGTCGGCTCCTGCATTCTCATCTATCGTACGATTTTTTAATATATTTGGGTTGTCTGACGCCTCCGACCCATTCAGTATCAGGCAACGAGTGATCTGTCAAGCTGTGCCACATTTACCACCAACACCACCAACAGACGAACACCTACACACTCCATCTTGCATAGGTACCCCCTACAGGATTTGGTGTTCCAAAGGTCAGTGATATCTAACTAAGTATATACTACACCTAGTTAGTCACATTACCCTGCTTCCTAGGCAAGCGCAAACTAACAAACACTAAGTGCTATTTAGGGATTGCCCGATAATACATCCGAACTCATATCTCAAGACTCGTTAATGGATCGCCAAGATCCAGCGCCATAGATGCTGAACTTATGTTTTGGTAGTCCTCTTCCCTCTCTAGATACCAGAGAAGAACAGTGTTATTGTGTTTCAGTTCACACATCTCTAGTGAATGGTTTCAAAATACTATAGCGAGGGCTTCATCATCGTCGCCAATAGTTCGACTATCGAGCGCCAAAAGAACCCTCGCGAACTGCAATCACAGAAGCAAAAGTCTTTAAATTAGGATAGCTATACCATATGATATTTATTTTAAATTTCATATTATTAATATATTTTTAACTAGCTTAAGACTACTTTACAGTTGGGGGATGGGGGGGGGTTGTGCTAATTGGATGCTTATATTATGCACCTATTATGAATAAAGGACAAGCCTAGATACGGAGACGCCTCAAAATAACGAACCAAGGGACACCCAGCCGGGACCAGTAGCATTACCAAGAGACGAATCCTGGAGACCCAGGCAACAACTATGGGACACACTGGAAGAACTACTGAAGCCACAGACCTGCCAGATTAGCAAGAAGAAATGTACTTGAATGACCAGTGTTCGCGTTCGGCATCTTACTTCAGCCTGGCAGGGGAACAGCCCGAAATTTCCGACCTCGCTGCTCGTAAGAGTCTTGAGTGGACTTCCCGAAAAATCTCGACTTGACTGACATAGGCACTAACCAGCTGATTACAGGTCGAACCATGGGCAGACAGCAAGATATTACAGCAACGTTCATTTCCACCGCGCTCCAAAGAGTAAGCCCAACATAAGTCCCTGAGGAACATGGGGTTAGTCTGCTGCCGCTGACCTGTACAGCGCAGTTCTGAAATATACTCACATGTAGGATCCATAGGATCGAAGGCTAGTGTGAAATAAATACGCAAGCCGCTAGCGACGATGACGAACCCTCCCAATGTGAAGATCCCGCTCACGGCAATCTTAGATTCCCTATCTAGTTTGAGTTTCCAGACGTCGTGTATTGGTAACAACAGCAGGAATACATCAGCAAGGATATTAGGAATCGCATTGCCAATGAAAAACCACTTCGAATCAACGCATTTGGCATGAACATCAATATCCCAAAACCCATGCACGGGAGTGCAGCTAAAAATGGTGACGAGGAGAAGAGCGGCGCCCCAGAGGATAACAAAAATAGCTAAGAATGTAGTGCTCAGGAGCATAAATCGCGTTGGGAACAGCTGTCGATAGAGGGCTATAATAGACAGCTTGATAACGGTGAAGCCGATAGAGTAAAACAGCTCGGCAACAAATAGGCCTATAAGAATTTGGCGGATGTCGGCATCAGCGACTTGTTGGATGTGTCGTCCAAGCCCAGATTTGGTTCCTGAGGGCTGCCAGGTTAGCCCGGCAAAGATGCGGTCAAGACTCAACTTACCCTCAATCACAATCAAAGAAAGAACCCAGGTGCAGAGCAGCCCGGCAATGACAAGGTAGTCGGCCACCAAGAGGCGCGACCGTTTCATACGCCGAGACGCAAGGCGGGCGGCCACGGCTGTAAATGAAAGCACCATACAAGGGACCGTCGAAGCAACGGTATAGCCACGTTGGTCATCTTTATCTCCAGCATCTATTGATATTTGTCGCAGGTACGCGATGGCCATCATGAATATGTCTTGAGCTTAGAACAGGACTAGGCAGTTGTGAGATTGTGTATTAATAAGGAATGGCCTGGTTCAGCTGTGATATAACTAGTTGGTGGTCTGGATGGCGGGTATAGAGGAAGAGACTAGGAATTTGTCCATTGCAGAACTTAGCTTCTACTTATTGTTATTATTCAATCAACAACAGCAGGCTTCAAATGCGGCATATCTGGCAAAGGGGCACAACGACCGAAGCCATGATGGCTCACAAAAGTCGGAAGGATTGTTGTGCTGCATATAAGAAATAGACAGTACGTTACAGAGTGTTTGCGCGATTATGCATGTTGGTAAACGTTAATACAACCCTGCTCTGACCGGTTCCCCTACAATTAGCAGGTGGTGTTAATATGCAGTCAGACCGAGCCACAGCTAACATGGAAATGCTGGTCCTGGGATTTCTTCCACGCGGGGTTCTTTCATATCTTGTCTTCACATGGTCAACATATTTTCTAACCAATTCTTAGACTAAATATCTGCATCTCTGTAAATTGTCCCAAGTACTCCTCAATCAGTATCAAACATATTACCACGTTTATTCAATTTCCTCCTCCCGTTACGTGGCAATTATGAACCATTCATTGCAGTCAAAACTCACCATGCTCGAGGTGGTCCATTTGGGGTATACCCTCTCTAAAACACTCTTCATGGCTGCTTTGACATCCCTCACGGCAGCTTTCAGAGGCCCATCTGGTCACAGTGTTTATTTCAAGCACGTAGCTCATGCTGCGCTACGTACCTTAAATGGAACTGCTAGCGCGAGACAGATACAGTCAGTCGTCCCATGATACAAAGCGCCGTACTCTAATACCAATGGTTCTAACGTGCATAAAGGGTTATGAACCCATCCACTGTCGAGATGTATAGCAGGTTTGCTGCGACACACGGCTTCCAGCCAATCATCATCAATCTTCCTACTACACCGGGAAAGTTGTTGTGGATGGGCAGTCCCGAGGCATCGAACGTCCTAATCTTTTTTCATGGTAATTACACCTTACCTCCGCTCTATAAAATTTCATTACCAGGCTTAGGGGCTTACACGCAGGATACAGGTGGTGGTTATGTCTATCCTGCTACTACGCAATTTCAATGGTGTTGGGACCTTAAGGAGCGCATGAGTGCCTGTCAGATAGATTTTGCCGTCGCGTTTCTGTCTTATAGCTTGGCACCTACTGCTCAGTACCCAGTCCAACTTGCCGAGGCGGTTGATCTACTGCGATACTTGACTCATGACGAGGGCAAAGATCCGAGTAAGGTATATAACAGTTTCTTGGCATTCAGGAAAGACATCTTACAGCGTTATAATAGATCACAGTTACGGGGGACTCGGCCGGAGCTCAGCTGGGCCTTGCGGTCGTCTCTCATATAATTCATTCCCATCCATCGATTGAGCCGCTTACGTTGTCATCTCCGCTTGCTGGTCTGGGACTTGTCAGCCCTTGGGTCACTTCTACAGTGGCAGAAGAATGCGCGAAGCGTAATTCTCGTCGAGATTTAATCGACAAGGCAGTCCTCGATAAGTGGGCAGCATATGCACTTGGCGACGCCGCCCAGGACGAGTTCAATTCGCCGTTGGCAGCAGCGCCCGATTGGTGGTCAGACGTATCAAAAGCAGTTAAAGCTATTCTTGTGACAGCGGGACAAGGCGAAATTCTCCTTGACGACATCAAAGCGTTTGTAGATAACTTAAAGGTGAGATACCCATGTCGTCACCTAGCTTCTTATTTTCTCACTGATGGATTCTTCCACAGCCCTCGGTACTTCAATTGGACGTTGTCTATCTGGATGAAACACATGACCCGTTGATGCTTGACCCGATCCTTCATATCAAGGAAGAGAGCGAGTCTTCGAAATTAACAAAGCGTTGGGCTATCGCAAGATATCAGTAATTGAACATGTCTAACAGCAGTCCCAGACTAGGCATCCCCGAAAGACTCAAATCTCATACAGAGTTAGTTAATCAACCGGAATTCCCAATTGGTGGGCATCGTGCGCTGCTGTCGTCTATGGTTATAGTTTGGTAGTAATGACTTAGTTATTCCATCATTGTTGCTTCCCGTGCGGCCATCTCGCTCTCTTTATCTGCAAGCACAAGTGCAAGTCTTAGGTTAATGTCCATAGTACCGTCTGTTCCTCAGTATGCCTAGGGTTATCCGGCACTTCGTACCTGCACCCAGCGTTCCGCACAAGCAAAACAAAACAAACAAAGCCCTTTTAACTGATTTTGACTGATTTGGGCCTTGATTTTGATGTATTTGACTGATTTGGCTAGTTTCCGTATTTGACTTGGCTCAGATACTTGCCAAATATATAGGCCAAACAAAAATTTAGCGCTCAGCGCTTTTTTTTACTTTAAATGGCGGCCTAGAGGCCTTCGAATGTCTTTATAGCTATACAGGTATTATACAGGTATACAGGCCATACACTAACGCGGTTAACACGGATAGCTAGCGAAGTTAGGTAGGCAAAGGTGGATAAGTAGATAGGTAGGGGTAGATAGGTAGATAGGCAGAGTCAGCGAAACCTTTAAGTCAACAGCCAACCTTTTCTTATCAAAAACCCCCTGTAAAAAAGAAATATAAAAAAAAATAAGAAATTGCTTAAATTGTTTACAATTCATTAAACAAAATAATAATCGTCTGTTTAATCTGAGAAACAATTCAGATAATTTTTTTTTTTGTTTTGACTGGTCAAGTTATCTGTTAGTTAAATCAAATATTGTTTTGCTTGTGCGGATCGCTGGTTGAGGATGGATAGATTCGCCCAGGATGGGCCAGTATGCAAATTTTGAAGTCGGAACTATAGTAGCTAGCCATCTCATGGTTGATTAATCAGTAATTAATGGATTTACGGTCTCAAGGGATGCGAACAACGAAAAGGAATATTTCTCCTCTACAGCTCCAGAAAGCCTATTACCACTTACGTGTTAGGATTTCCGTGACTAGTGTGGCCGGAACATTATTGACGGAAATAGTGAATAAAAGGTTCACAGCTCACCTCAATGATGAGGAATACATAGGATTCCTCCCAAAACCACGCAACTAAATCATGACTGCAGACCCAAATAAGTGAGAAGACTCATCCCATAATCACACCATTAACTGACAAGCATACAATAAGAAGCGTATATCGTGAGTTTAACGATTTGACCGTTACTCCTAGGACTAGGTCAAGAACTCCGGAGAACTACATTTATGTGCTTCAATCACGCGCGGAAAGGCGAGAGTAGTTGGCCGAATGGGGGGTTTGTTGCGCTTACAGCCAGTGCAATGTGACAGAAGATCTGGTTGCTGCGTCCGACGCACGAATGCTCGCCACCACCCAGCTGACCCGTGATCTGCATAATCAGACAGAAATATTTGATGCTAGCACACAGACTTGGTAGAGCTCATGGAGAGGGAGCATAATTGTTCACGTAAAGTGTAGGTATCGCGGTAACTGATTAAATAAGAGGGTTAAGTGCATGTTGTATTTTTCCCCGGTCGTGTTCGCGGCTTGAGCGGCTGCCTTACTAGGTACGCCACTAATATCGCCAGTGAGGTTTAGAGACGACCACCACTTTAGGCACAGCCCCTGTATTCGCGGGTCTGCAAACCTTCATCGTATACGCGTTTTTCTTCTCCACAGCACTGTAGCCTGGCTCCCACTGGGGGTATCTTCGAAGGGGCTCTCCTGTCTTGAGTACGAGTGCGCTCAGCTTTGATTCTGGCGATGCCCGCCACTTGAAGAATCGCTGTCCTACTTCTTTGGCAGAATCCTCCTTCAACATGGGCTCTACGTAGTTGCATGTCTCCTCATCGGCCCTACCCCTCATGCCCCTCACGCCCCTGAGGCCAACCTCGAGATGAAGTGTCAAGCATCGAAGGTTTCTGAATCCTGCTGCGAGTGTTTTGAGAATGTGCTCCGGCTGTGGAGGTGTCATGTTAGCCGGCCGTTTTGATCTGGAATCATGGACTGTGCTTACCCATTCGCCGTCCCGGTAAAGGTCAATCTCTAGTGTTTCTAGGTGAGGGCAGCTCTTGTCGAGCTCTTGGAGCTGCTCGACGCTAAGTGTGGGCCTCGGAAGAGCCTCGTCGGCCACAGGCTCAAATGAGTGTAGGCATAGATGCTTCAAACCCGGGTGGTTACCGATTGGCGCTAGGGAGGGGTGATAACCCCTCACTGTCAGGCTTTCCAGGGAGGTGAAAGTCGTCAGAAACTCTTCCAATGGCGGACAGTCAGGCTCGTCGGGGTTATACTCCTCGGGATATTTTCTGTCGGCATCGGTGTAAACTTCGACCGTAAGCTCCTGTAAGGATTTGGCGTAACCTGCAGCAACCTGTAAGAACTTTGCCGTGTATTTAGGTCCGAGGCTGAGTGATCTTAGCTTGGACCACTGAAAATTGTTCCGCCAGTGTTCTCGTTCGGCTTCTCTGACATAGTACCCACTGAGTGACAACTCTTCCAATGGTGGGAAAGTTTCGTCGCCAGACAGCTGGAAAGAGTATATCCTTTCGTAACGTGGCATGCTGATTACGCATCCGCCGTATCCCCCTATCTCATACAGGGAAAACGATTTCAGGTTAGGGCAGGCGAATAACAGTTTCTGGAGGCCTAGCATATCCCTATTTGGTCCATCCCTTTCGTAATAGGGATTGACGTGAGCTGTGAGAGCTACAACATTTTGCAAATCGTTTTCTACAAGTCTCTTGCCATTTTCGCCGAGTAAGTGAAGTTGCACTCGTTTACTGTGACTGGCAAGTTCTTGCAAGACTTCCGATGTTAGCTGACCGTTAATCCTATGGTGGTAGTCTAGTTAGCGCTATAATAGCACAGTTTGTTTACGAAAGACGGCCGTAGGTCTTACTTCACCTGCTGTAGATTCGGGAGAGAATCGACCATAGCCACCAAGTTCTTCTCCATTTCGCTCAGTTGATCGCCTTCGAAGGTCCCGAAGTCCAGTTCTCTCACTGCATTCCGCAATTGTTCGTTCTTCATGTCCAGTAGTCTGGATGATAGGGAACGGGCGAAGGCCATCAGATCCTTCTTACGCTTGAAATCAAATATGTCGTGGCGTCGTTTCACCAAACGAACGGTTTTGTAGAGATATGGCATGGCCATCGTGTGCCAGGCACGGAATGTTAGGCAGATATTGCAAAGATCCTTGCGGCTTTTTATCTATTATAACGTGTCCGTTAGACATAACAATCATGATTATCATAAGTCAGAGTGAAAATCCATACTTGGCCAAAAACGAGGTGCCAGACGTCGAGATTCATTTTAGCCAACCCTCCGTTAGCACTGACACTGGGTTCGAGATCGGTCAAAGTCATATTGCTATGGACACACTATTAGTAGTCGATTTCGTTGGTTGCTAATGCGGTTTCAATTTATCACCATCAGTAAGTGAAGTTATAAAGCTGATGAAGGAAGGCATTTGTTGGAACGTGGGGGTTGTCAGCTTTTATAGCTACTATTGTCCCCAGTCATCTGGATGCGTCATGTCTGCCTGGTTCGACACTACGTACAAGATGACTCTAGGATTACCAGGGGTGCAACGCTCCCGAAGGATGCGCCAGTAAGATTGATCAGCTCAGGTTGCCTGCATAGCGCTATTCATGCAGCCAAGAGTAGCGCGACTCCCATCATCGCGGCACAACGACTACCCTGTTCAATAAAAAGCGTTGCCTACAAACATGACTTATACATAGATTAGAAAGAAAGATTAAATATAAATCATTTGAGAACACACACTGGCACGATTCTTATCAGGGAGGAATCGCATATTTAAACATCATAAATATATTAACCACTAATTCAAAAAAAAAAAAAAAAAAAAAAAAAAAAAAGAAGGGGAGGGAGAAGAAGCTAATAATGACTTGGTGGTGGTACGAGATGCTTCAATGGGAAACGTGTATACTAGGGTCTTTTCATCTCAAATGAGCCTCGGATTCCCGGTTAATTAGTTATACATAGGCTTCATGCAAGTAGTTATAGGCATGTTCGCATTAATTTTCACCGATCTACTATTTGTAGGCCTCGGTGTACACCTGCAAGTAAAGGAAAATGGCACAACAAAGTGCAGCAGCGACATCAAGTTACACTACGTCAAACGACCTAACCCCTAAGAGAAATTTCACTAGAGTCAAAAGATTTTACTGTATGGGTACTCGCGTGATTCATTTCTCTGCTCCCCGCGAGGCTTTGCCATCTATGTGGATGCGATCCCCACGGGGCTCACTTTAATGTGCAAGAGAAATAGTATTAAATAATAACTAAGCATGTTTCAAAGAACATGCTGAAGAAATAAGAAGATTACTTCGCTCTCAAGTAGCAATTTTGCGTACGTTAAAGATCCTTTAGAGTCACTAATTATAGAATCGATTTCCACAACTAAGCGCTTATAAAGATTGCGCGTTTAGTCCTTCTCGTAGATTCCACATGCCAACTAAGACTAATATAGAAAATAAGTTTTTGGCGTTGCGGATTGTTAGTATTCGTAGATACTATCAACCTTTAACTTCAACGAATGGAAAGGAGAAGTTAAGGACGTTCGTCACTATTATATAGTATCATCCTTTGTGTGAATCAGACAAAACTTGGGTTCCGCTTAATTCCTGTAGACGAAAGCCTTCGATCATTAAATCAACAATGATTAACAACAATTATTTATCTACTTGTGATATAATCGAGACCAGCGCAGTGAGATGAGATCCTTACCCTCACCACGACAACAGTCGTGTAAATCACAAGACGACAGCTTATGTAATTGAAGGCGTAGGAATTCAACATGATGATGTTGTTGGTAGTGGTTGGCTGCTTAACTCTGACCTACAGTAGCAGTTATGCCGTGACAACCCATCATTCTCATCTAGCATGTATTCCGTCTGGAAATAGGACCAATGAAATTAATATCATTTGTTCATGTCATAATAACCTAGGCGTCGGTTTTCACAATCGCGCATTTATAATGGCATACGTTATTCACCTAGCAACTCATTCTAACTATGGAGTGAAAGTCTTTAGGGAAACATAGTGCACATCATGAGAAGCGATGACCTCAATGTTGAAAGTGAACTGTGTCAAGGAGTCACTTCATGTACTGTACCGAATATAGGGGCATGAGATACTGTTCATGTATATATAGATGAGGTCTCTCCTCCCACCAGAGAAGTAGTTAAGCTGAATGCAACGCTCATATACCTACTATTTCACTACTCAAATGGAGGCTAAACGTCCTATTCATGAACTGTGCAGGTATTCGAGGCAAATATGTAGGGGCGCTAGCTACGACAGTAGCTAGTACTAGCCACTTGAAACTCAAGCCACCTATCTGTTCAATATCTCATATAACAACAGTTATATGAGCGAAACATACGACTTCATGACCACCTATATAGGCGTCAGTTCTTGAGCTGTAACACCGGAGGCGTTTGTAATGCCATATCTGGTATGTAAATCACCTAGAGTTCTGTTCGGGCTTTCTTTGGTAACTTATCGCCCGCGTTCGATGAGTCTGCTAGTCTCTTTACCCCCATGTGAACAGCGACAGCGTTCTCCTTCGAGACTTCAGGACATTTGATTCTGTCTAACATGACTAACTCGCCGTATTCGGCTTCTCCTAACAGCTCTTCGATATATTGGATTCGCAATTGTTGGAAAGGCTCCTCGAAACTCAAGAACTCCTGTTTGTAAGCATCCATTGCCTGCCCGAATTCTTCATCTGTCTGCGTTATGCGTCTCTTTGGGGGTAATGGGACTACAATATGCAGGTATCGGCGGATTAGGAGTTTATATAACTCCCTCATCGAATGTAGGTATGGAACCTTATTATATCGGAGAATCAATCCCAAATCCAATAGGAATGGCGGTATGATGGATTTGTTATGTATAAGCGGGAGGTCACTCAGGCGCGTATGCTGGGAAGCTATTCTCTTCCAGCTGGCATCCAACACCGCGATTCCTAGATTTTCGAGATCGGCTTTTAGGCAGCATTTAAGAAACTGCATGTATCCGGTACCTAATGACCCTGGGCTTCCTGTTAAATCGGTAGTGTCTAGAGCTGTTTTCCAGTTCGTGCCCATCAGAATCTGAACGGCGATTTCTCTAGCGTTCGTCGGGTTCCTACATCCGTTGTCGCTCAACAGCAGTTCCACAAGATTTCGAATCAGCTTGTTTTCACCCCGACTTTTGAGAGCAGGAATAAAGCTAGGTTGCATGAGCTACCAACAATCTAAATACAAAGCTTACTGTCTGTACTTACTGCTTGGTGATCCAACTTGAGTTCTTTGAGTTAGACGTGATTAGTCTAGTGAGGAATCTTTCGTCCTGGATTTCTAGTGTCTCTTTATTTTCGATAGCATAGTGTTCGATTGTTCTTACCCATGCTTGAAAAGACGGACGGAGCTGAGCTCGTAGACGGCTCTTGATAAGGGTTAGATTGAAAAGGAAATAGTCGAAGTTTTTAATTTGGCGAAAGTCTCTGCTAAAGCTGCGAAATAAAGTTAGCTAAGCTCAGAAATACGTTTTCACCAATGTACATACTATTTCTCCCAACGTATGTCTTTTGTATCCGTTTCTTTTAATATGTCTTCGCGGATGATCTGGGTGACTGTATCAACTGTGCCGATGGCCCCCTCCCCTTGTTCCATTGAGGAGACAACAAGTTTAGTATATAGGCCTAGGTACTCCCGTCGCCAGGCCCACTCTATAATTCTTGATTGACCACGCCCAGCACTCAGCTTATTAGTACCAATACTCTCGAGTATATTGAGGGAGTCCCTTGACAACCCACTTCCATCAGGTTCTTCATCCAAATCATTGCACACCATGATGATTACGTGTGACCGAGAGATAATCTCGGATCGTTCGAGGTACGACAATAAATGTATCTTTGGACAAAGAATTATGACCTGGTTGGCGAATAAGCAATTAGTTCAAACAAATTCTAACGAGACGGGAGTAATGTATTTGCGCAAAGTATAATAGCCAAAAACCTTGTCCACAATAGATTTAAGTAAGAAGAACGTACCGCCTCATAACTCCCATCGTTATGCTGACTTCGGGTTGAAGAAATGAATGAGGAACTTTCCATGCGTCCACCCTCATTGCATGGGTGATTGAGTAACCCGTCCCTAGAAAGCCAGCGTCCATGCGAAATTCTAATACCATCTAATCCATAGATCGTAAAGGGACGAGCCTTCGTCCTCTTGTTAGTCCGTTCGTCCTTTTCACAACGTCCCAGCAGCAGGTAAAGCCCGTGTTGAGAGCGCAATTTGTTTAAGTTCTCGCACACAGCGCGATCGCGCATCCTCAATTTATTTAGGGACATAATCGTGGATGTGTAGCTATTGTCAAGTAGATAATATCTAGGCGAAAAGTCAGGGTCTTGCCGGCGACATCGAAGGAGTGCATTATGGAGAGCGTCGGATTGACGATCGAAACAGTTGGCCAAATCTCCCGAACCAGTTCTCAGTGTAATATCGTAGACCAGAACTAGCCGACAGCCCGAGACAACTTCTTCCATCTCATGGGTAATATCCGAATGCCAGGCCATGGCCGCGGTATCGAATAGAGATAATTTCTGGGTATCGAAAGTGTGATGTTGACCAGCATGATAAAGCCGAAGCTGTCCACCTTTATGTGCTGATGGTAAATAGATGAGCAGCTCAGCTATCTTGGATTCTTCCTTCCGAGAGTTGTCCCGAGGCTTGGAGATTGAACCTTTCTCATAAAGGCGGAGTTTCCAGAGGTTTATGTCGACAGGCACTGTAATCTGAAGCTTCGTGCAGACATCATTTAATATAGTGTCGAGGAAAGATGGCCAGGCTGGATTCAAAAATTTGACCTGGTCATTTCTGAATTCCGATACTCCGGATGCCTGGGTTGCTGTAGGGATTTGGGCTTCATCGCCCACAGAGTTCCGTTGGGAAAGGTTCTTTATTAATGCAGCAGTGCTCTCGGTAAGTGGGAGGGAAATGAGGGTATCCTTGATCTGAAGACCGGGGTTTGGGGCTCCTCCGTATGTTCGCATGTTTGAATAATTATCACCCAAGCCTCTGATGGCATCAAGAGCTGCCGTGAGGTCGTCCCAACAGGAAAGAGAGGACGATTTTGCGCGAGAGGAGATGTCTGGTCCGGATTTGCTCTCCATTTTTACTGTCACTTATGTTGGTCGTTAACGGATACGTCGCCTAGACTTTGCGTTTAGTGGTTTCTAGGCCGAGGAAGAGGTGAGATGTCTTGCTCAGCTGGCTCTGAGGGGCCGGGACGAGATGAAAGAAGGAGAGAATTGCATACGAGGTGAACCAGCGCCAAGTGTACTATGATTTTAGAAGTAGCTATTACTATAAAAAGTTGGTATTGAGGTGGCAGGAACGTAAGTACCTATGTACCTCAGCTGCTAGGTAAACCGCGGACAAGGGAAAGTTCCTTCCTGAGTCCAGCTGTATCTTCCTTGTGCATATAGTAATTCTATGCCTAAGTTCTTTGTTTGTATATGTTTTGCAAACATTATACCTTATGCAGGCCATTTATACTTGTTCTGGGTTGAAAGCACTCCAGGCTGTTTATTTGACAACATTCTATTATTTAGGTGCACTGTACCGAAGTTGCATAAGAAAGGAGAGATAGCGCAAGCTATATTTCAAACTATTCCATGAAGGAACAAATTCTCAGATCACTGACGGAAGCCGCTTGCCTTCTTCATTGTGATTTAAATGAATTCAAGTTGTGTAGAGTAACTAAGTTCTATGTAGCTATATTTGAGGCTGACAAGCGTAAGTATCTATACCTAGTAGACTATAGTAACGGAACTAATAGTTATTTAATGTTTTCGTTGCTTGGACTTAGTTGTGCTCTTTTCCGAAATTTTCAAGCCGTTTCTGCTGAACGCTACCCAGTAGCCATAATAGTCATTTCCAGGGTGCTCTAGTTACCAGATTGCTTCAGGGAAGGCGTCGCGTTATACAACAATGGGGTTGTGTTATTCAACTCTACGTAACCAACACTGATCGCCTTCTAAACGATAGGGTCAGTAAGGAGCGACGAATTCCAACAGCTCGCTTGGATGTGTTTTAAGATATCGCTACCTCTAGCTCTGAATTGCATCTAAATTTACGTATTGGTTCATGGTCTATCGTGTGAACATATCAACTTACAGGTTGTCAACCTCCTACAGTTCGCGAAAAGAAATACTGGCGTCTTAGCTGGCCCGCTCAAGCCATACTCACTTATTTTCAAGCAGCAGGCCAATTACGACGATGTAGTCGTGCGTTTTTGTCATATTGTTCTTTTAGTACGTCGCTGTGTGTGGAGCAAACTGACCGTAAATCAGTGACGTCGGAACTCCGTCATAGACGATCGAGCACAACAACCTACTCAACACTATAACATCCACGTATTCAATCACTAAGCATTTCCATACCTAAGCCGCTTAATTAGTCATAAGCAATATCAAGCCCCAACGAACTAAATCTACGCATCCTCATATACTAATTACACGCGGTCAATTCCCCTACCTTTGCAACACCACACAGCAAGAGCACTATAAAGTGGAAGAACGAAAAAGAAGAAACCCAACAACAGAGAAAACCACCGCGGAAAAAAAAAAAAAAAACAAAAAAAAAAAAAAAACGCCTTTACACCCCAAAAATGCCACCCCTCCCAGGAGGCTGCTACTGCGGCGCAATCCGCTACACCATCACGCTCACGGACCCGGCCACCGAAGCGCGCACGAGCATCTGCCACTGCGGCAACTGCAAGCGGTTCACGGGGTGCAACTACGGGATCACGACGAAGATCCCGCGCGCATCATTTACACTGACGCGCGGGCGCGAACACGTCCGCGTGCACGAGGCGGACAACGGCAGTGGCGTGACGCTGCATCGCGAGTTCTGCGGGACGTGCGGGGGCGCTCTATTAGAATATGGGGTAAGAAAGTCCTGAATCTTTTGTCCTGATCCTTTAGCTCTCTACTGATGAATCTCTATTGATGAAATGGGATGGGGTGGGGTGGGTTTGATATATAATGATGCTGATGCTAATGGTGTGATGGTGATGGTGATATAGGAAAACGCCGGAGACAATATTTATGTCTTTTACGGGACCATGGATGACCATGCCCGCGGTCAGGTGGAGCCGAAGGGCGAGTTCTTTTGCAAGTTGCGGGATCCGTGGATGCCTGAGATCGAAGGTAAGCAAATTAGTTTAACTCGATCCCCTTTTCTTCATCTTTAGTCTCATTTCTAGTATCATTTATATAGCGGGCGATTGAATGGGGAGTGAGTGGGTGAGTAATTGAATGATGAGATGAGTTTGTCGGTGAGTGAATTGACAACATGAGTGTGTAAGTGAGTGAGTGGGTGGGCGAGGGGATGCGTCAATGATGATGACTTAAGTGCTTTGTAACATGAACTCACAAAATGAGAAATACAGGCCTATTCCACAAGGAAGAGATCAAGAATTAGGATCTGCTTCGCACCTTACTGAAAGGTGTAGGCGCAGTGTATATTAGGTTGGTAAGAATATAGCTATCAGTTGGAATAAACCCTGCTAAGAACCGGCCTGTCTTAGTTTCAGGATATATAATTTCGATGTCATTGAGTGAACTCCCATCGCCTTGAGCGCCTAATCTAAGGATCTAGATTACCCCACGATATTACTACATGTAGCATTAGGAGGATAAATATTATGAACGTATCTTCATATTGTGTCTTCCATCATACTATTTCCATTCTTAAAGTCGCCAGGACAAATCGTCGACCTAATCCGTGAGGGACAACCTCGTCTTTTTGATGTACATTAAAAAAGAGTGTTCATGAATACAAAGTGTATATCCATACAAGAGGAGTATTAGCAAATGCCGGAGGAGAAACAAAGACGTGAACATCGAATCATAAGGTCATGATAGGATTTGTATATACAGGAGCTCCGATTGAGGAGGCTCGAAAAACGCAAGATGTAAGACACCGATCGATATTGACCATTCCATGGGGTATCGCCAGTTGCGCCGACGGGAGAAAGAATGACTAGAAACCAATTTTAGTTGAGGCATCGCCACCCAAGCGAGTGTCTCAGGGAACTCAAAATCATTTTCGCAACAACGCTGGTCATTATTCACTCTCCCATGGATCTCCTCCACGGCCGAAGTCGTCATCTGACTCGACTTCATATGTTGTGCCTAGAGCCTCTCTACCCTGGCGGATCATGTCTCTTAATCGAGTGTTAAAGTCATTAATACGTATATCGGTCTCCATCTCCTCTTTCATTCGCTTTGCAGCTAAGTTCTTAGCCTTAGCATCAAGCCTCGGACTATTGTCGTGCATCTCGAGTAGACTTTCTCTCTTTTTCATCTTTACCGGTGAGATCGAGGAGGCTGACATCGCGCTCTGACTCCTCCTGTGGCCGCGTTTGGCATAAGGGCTAGGGCTAGGTATTCGGGATGGCTGCTGGGTGAAATGATTTGGTGCAAAGGTACTGGGGGACTGTGCTCGAGAGGCGACTGGAATTCTACTAGGAGTATGCGCTTTCATAACAGGTGAAGGAGCTGGGGACCTAGTTGATGCGAAGCTTGCAGACTCGCGATTCGAGATCGGACCGGCACTAGCGGAGCTCGGCCTGGTAGGAGGGTGACGGTTGAAGTTTGGTGCGTTGAGGCGGCTTACAGGTTTACTAATACGACGAACTAGCGACGGCGTTGTCCGCTGTACTGGGCGGCGTGACGAAGCTCGTGACGCAAGGGATGACTGTCGGTTCACGTTAGCTGGCTCATCAATCATGACCCAGTTTTTCCGTAGCTCATCAGTAGGCGTCCCATAGGAGATCTGCCTTCGTTTTGCTGGTGGCGGTGGTGTCGACTCTGGCGTCTCGCGTTCATAGTAGAACGGGGAATAATCTGACTGGGGAAGGTTTGCAGGTTCTTGTTCATGCATCGCAATATCGGCGTCGTATCCCCGAGGCCCGGCCTGCCGGCCCACCGAGTGTTGTACCATTGCCTTCGACATTTCGTATCCTCTGCCACCTCCGGCGTGGAAGCCGCGGAATGTGCCAGTCTTGCAAAATTCCCATACTCTACCAACAACCCCACCAATCGTGCTCAGAGCAAAAGAGCTCCAGCCGGTCGAGGTTCGATTGTCTGAGTCGACATCCATAGGCCTCAAAGCCGGTGAGTCGACAACGCCATCGTGCGATCGTTTGGATCCGAGGGCGCGCCTATAGTCGACATCAGAATAGACACTATCTTCAATGTATCCGAATTCCCTATTAGTCTCTCCATTTGGCGTTTCCATCTGACCAGCCAGTACATATCGTCGCCCTTGCCCATTCGTGCCAAGGTCGAAGTCTGATCGGTCGCCCATAATGTTATCTGTATTGAAATTCCCATCACCTGTTATTGCCCAGTCGCCGACTGGTGTCGACTCCCTCGCACCGACTCGTTTTCTCTTGGCAGTGAGGATGGGTGTTGGCGCCTCTGATTGCAAGCTTCCACTCGATCTCCCCAGATAGATCGAACTCGAGACGGAAGGGGACGTTGGAGGTCGAAAGATACCGGGATGCACGCCTGAAAAGGAAGGGCCCCTGCCACCACCACCACCGTTTGGCAGGTCGAGATGAAATGTTCCCGACATCAGGAGCTGAGAATTATATGACATTTCTAGTGTAGTGGTTGAATGAAATGGGTGAAAGGGTCTGTGAGTTATTGCACGGGGAGGTTGTAGATAGAATCTTTCAAGACGAAAGAACGGAGCGGCCGATGGAAACTGTTAAAGTAGTGGTGTTCGCGTGTAGAATCTAATCCGATGAGGTAGCGCGAGTTGAGTCGAGGTTCTTAACGGACGCGTACAAGCAAAATCCTCCAAGTGAAAACACCACGGAGTGTGAGTGTCGCTTGTTTGCTCGAAGAGACGAGACGAGGGAGTGCGTTCGACTACTATCGATTTCGCTCTCGTCGTCGTCGCTTTCGGCTATCGGCGATCGTCGGGGTAAGATGGTCGGTCTTAGCAGATACCGCGGAAGCTGGGCGCGCGTTGATCTGACGATTTACGGCCGGTTTGAATTTTAAATGCGAAGTACCGCTCGCCGGTGTGTATGTAAATACGCATCTAAGTAGGGACTTAAAGTCAACACGCAGCTTGGGCGAGATGTCCCCGATCTTTGGCGTGCATGTGCCGATTCACACGACCAGACCAGGTAGGACCAGGTTGGTGTACAGTAGGACGTCTGCCTGCGCGGATGGGAGGACCAGAAGAGGAGAATGGGCTGACGACGGCCGAAATGGTGGTGGTGGTGTAAGTATTGTATTGATCGATGTTTGCTCGCGCAGGTCTCAGCCCCCCGTGCACATAAGACACATGACCCAGAACCTGGAGCTTGGACAGGGCTAATGCGCGTAGCTGAATGTGACGTATGGCAGCGAGTATTGTTGGAAAGCTTATTTGATGGGGAGAAATATGTAAGGAGATAATTTCGCTCGTGCGCAGGCTCAAGCGTTTTGAAAACCGCACCGCGACGAAACGTTGGAGATCGTGCAGCTACCTAAACTACACAAGAGCACGCTCCTTCCGTGATTCAGGAGGTCGAACGCAAGAAAAAAAAAAAAAAGCTGCCGTTGCTTTGCGCTCGATTAACAAAGAAGGAGCTTGCGTTGTTGTGGTCGCGTTGCTGGGTCAGCCTGTATTAATCAAACGCTAGTCAACAGCCTAGAACGGGAGCCATACTACGTTGGCCGAGTCCTCTCACTACATTGGCCTGAAACCCACTTAGCCGCATGTTAGTGCAGCCACCCGACAAGAAGTCATTTC
>MU380270.1:0-115979 GCA_022495085.1 Xylaria sp. FL1042
AAATAAAATTTTAATTTAAAATATAAATATTTTAATATTTAATATTATATAAAATATTAATTACTGCTTAAAAGTTTATAAAAAATATTATAAAATTAAATATTTTATTATATATTAAAAATATAATATATTTTTAGTTTATATAATTAGTTTATATATTAATATAATAAATTAATAGCGCTTTATAAATAAAATTATTTTTTAAAAGTGCGCTTTTAATATTTTATTAATATTTTATATATAATAGTTTTTTTAAAATTATATTTTTATTTTAAAAGTAAATATAGCAAAGCTATTTTATTATATAAAAAAATTATTATTGTTAAAGCTTTAATTATAAAGTTGCTAGCTTAAAATAAAAGAAAAAAATAATTATATAATTTTTTTTTTTTTAATAAAGCAAATTAAGTTTAAAACTTTTATATAAAAATTTAAGATTTATATATTAAAATAAAATTATTTTCTACTAGTTATATAATATAGTTTTTTTTTAAATATAATATAAGTTTTTAATTATAAATATTTTTTATATAAAATATATTATAAATTTTATTAATAATTTTAATATTAATTACTTATAAAGTTTATATTTTAACTAATTTAAAGTTTTTTATTAATATTTTTTAAAAGTTTTTAAGCGTATATAAGCTTTAATTATATTTTATATATAAATATATAACTTAAGCATTAATTTTTTTTTAAGTTATTTTATTAAAGTCGCGTAAAATATTATTATATATATAAAAGTTAATTATTTTTTATATAATAAATAAAAAAATATTAATATATTAAATAATTTTTTTTTTTATAAATATATATAAAAAGTTTTTAATATTTTAAAAAGTTTAATTTAAAAAACTTTTATATAATTATTTATTATTTAATATAATAATAAATAAAGGTTTAAATTATTATATAAACTTTTATGTAATTTATATAATAATAATTAAAAATAATATAATTGCGCGCTATTAATTAAACTTTTATATAAAAGGCTTAACTTAAAATATATTAAAATAATTAATTTTTTTTATTAGTTTTTATTAAAAAAACTAAAGTATAATATAAAATATAAAGCTTATATATTAAAGTTAAAATTTTATTTTTACTTTTATTAATTTATATTTTCTAGCCGAGAATATTAATTAATATTAAGTGGTTAAAAGGTATAATATTATATATAAACAAATAAGTAAAATAAATAATTATATTTATCGATTTATTTAATTAAGTAATAAAAAGGTAAAATTTTTATATAAAGATTTTTTTTTTTAATAAAAAAATTTTACGTATATATATTACTTAATTAGTTAAGCTAATAAGTTAGCTTAACTTTTATATAAATAACTTTATATATAATTAAAAATAATAGCTTTATATATAATACGATAAAGCTAAAAGCTAGCAAAAGAAAATAAAAGCTTGTAATTAAAATAGTTAAGCACAGGCTTAACCTTGCGTATACTTATAAAAAGATTTCTTGCGTAAACTTTAGTTTTTAAACATAGCAGACTTTTATAAAATATAAACATCGCGTTTTTTTTTCCTTTAATTAAACCTTTTTACCTTATATTATTATTTTAAATTTAAGTGTAATAAGTTTATTAGTTATTTTATTAGTTAGCTTTACTTTTTAACGTAATAATTAATATTAATATTTTAATAAAAGTTTTAAAAAATAACTTATTTAATTAAATAATTTATTTATATAAAAAATATATTATAATAATATTATTAATAATTAAAAATATAATTATTAAAAGTTAAAAATAAATAATAATAAAAAATAAAATAAAAAAACTAATAAATAATTAATAAGTAAAAAAAAAATAAAAAAGTTAAAAAAATAAAAGCATTTAATTAATTAATAAGCTTATTATATAACTAGCAAGTAGTGGCAACTAGAAATTTTTAAAATATTGTTGTTTTTTTATATAAGCATAGGTCCTTTTTATATTAACAAGGGGTCTACCTTACTAGCGCTATAGATATAGCTAGCGGAGTGGGTCTTGTCTTAAAAAGGAAACACCCTCTCCTATTAGCGGGGTCTGCTTCTTAATTAGGGTTAGCTGCGGTCCGGATAGCAGAACGTGAGGTCCGAATATTCATCTCCGGCAGTGGACTCGAACTAGAGAAATGATCTGTAAGTGCTTGCCGAACGTTCCTCGTACCAGGCTAACATGTGACCAGATGCGACTTCACGCAAGCTACCGTACGGCCGGCGGTAGTTTGTATATCAGAACTTAAGAGGGTGTTTCATATTTACGCTATCTCCTTATTCAACTAGTCATTCATTCAGTCTATCTCTCTCAATATATTACATTCCCGGGATATATCGTCCAAACCTGTGCGCTGTGGGTGCGCTCGCACTGAACTCCTTCTCTCGTGAAGTGTATAGTGATTTCCATTGCCAAACTGATTCTATAGAGACCCGGGGGAAAGGAGAACTATAGTGTCCATACTATACATGCATGCTGTCTCGTAGATTACGACCCAACCAGGCTCAACACGAACTCGTACACGCCTAAAGTAATCATAGCTGATGGGACTGAACGCATCATATGCGGCGTTAGACCCCCATACAGTGCTAGAGGACCTTCCTGTCTCCAAATCGATCGGAAGCATTGCAGGAGGCCAACATATTTCAGGACACCGTTTTCCATTGGAGCTTGTCTTAGTCTTGTTCTCACCACCTAAAAGCATGTTAGACTAGGACGAAACGAACAAGGGAAGTTACCATGCCTCATGAGGGTATGTGATCAAAACTGCCGCTAATTTAGCAGATCCAGCTGCTCCGCTGGTGCTAACCCAATTTGTAAGTCCCCTGGCCGTGTCATTCTGCACACTAGATCCCTCTAATGAACGGCGATATAGCAATTTAAAGCGTTCATATAGAACCAAGTGTAAAGCCGTCTCAACGGTACCGAGATAACTCGCGCTCAGGCCTCGGTAGAGCCCGCCGATACCCTCTTGTTGCAAGACCTGTCGAACACAGTCGAGACTATTCTTGTACCGCCGGGTAGTGACACCGGCCGATTCCGCTCGCGAGGCATCAAGTTGTAGCCTTGTCTTGATGAGCCAAATGGGATTTGTCGCAGTCGCCGTTGCTATGCCTGCGGCAATGGCAGCTTGCGCATGAATCACCGCCGCGTCCTCTTTGCAGTTGAGCACACGAGCCCCTAGCCGTTTGCAATTGCCATATACGTAAAACTTGATTGCAGTTGCGGGAACGACACCAGATAGGCTTGGCCCGAGACCGCGAAAGAAGCCGCGCCAGCCTTCGGTACAGTGGATAGAGTTAATAATTTGGATAGTCTCGCGAACATGGCGCAACGGGGCGTCGAGAAGTCGCGCCAGAGAAAGAGGAGGATGTGTTCCGCGCATGGAGCGAGATGGGAGCTGGTAAAAATCGGATTGAAGTCGCGTTCTCAAAACGTCAAGTGGGGATGTGAGGATAGCAGTGGCAAACCCGCCACTTCTAAAGGATATAAGACCAGTGGAACGACCCAGAGAGATTGGTATGACTTACGCGCCAGCAACTAAGTGTGCCCAGGGCCGCACAGCAGTGTGCTTCGCCAAGTTTCCAGTTGGGACGGTCGTTGGTATCGTCTCGGCCTTCTGACGGGCTGAAAATTGGTCCATCTCGAATCTATTTGATCTGAGAATGGAGAAATCTTGTGGTCAATGACCAGATATTCTCTTTTGGGGATATTAGTTTTCCCGACAGGTATCTATTTTCGCCCTATGAGGGACAAAGCTAAACCCATTTTTGTAATTCGCCCCATAAAAGTCATCTAACACAAATTCTAGGAAATATTATCTAGACTATTGGTCTTAAAAGTAGAAAAAGTGTTGTTGTTATATTAGTAAATGTTGGGTGGCTAGGGGGTACGATATCGTACGTAAACAAATGGGTAAGATAAATAACTATGTATATCGATCTATCTAGCTAAGTAACTAGAAAATAAAACCCCCGTACAAAGAATTCTCCTTTAGTAAGAGAATTCTGCGTACGTACACCGCCTAACTAGTTGGGCTAGCGGGCCAGCTTAACTCTTGTACAAATAGCCTTGTACGCAACTAAAGCAACAGCCTCGTATGCAGTTAACACTAGTATTATAATAGTAAAGGCTATTTAATTAACTAGAAAAAATAAGTATAATAAAAGTTAAGCTATTTTATAGCTTTATAATTAGTTAAATCTTTTAAAATATAAGTATTATAAATATAATTAATAATAAAAAAAATATTTTTTTATTTTTAATTAAATTATTTTTATATATTATTAATTAATTATTTAAATTTTATTATTTTTTTATATTATATTATAAAAAATTATTTTTAGTTTTTAACTTTTTTTAAGCTTAAATTAATTTTTTTATAAGTTAAATAATTTATAATTAAATTATTTTTAGTTTTTTTAAAATAATAATTAAATTAATTAATAATATATTTTTTATATTAATAAATTATTTATTTAAATAAATTACTTTAATAACTTATATAAAATTTATATATAAAAACTTTAATAACTTTATTAATTTTATAATTAAAAATATATAATTTAAAAATTTAAGCTATTAACTTAATAAAAAATTTAAATATATTTTTTATAACTTTATTATTATTTTATTTATAATTATATTAAAAACCACGCTAAAATTTTAACGCGGTTTTTATTTTATTAAAAAAAAAATAATAATAAAATAATAAAAAGTATATTTAAATTTTTTATTAAGTTAATAGCTTAAATTTTTTAATTATATATTTATAATTATAAAATTAATAAAGTTATTAAAATAGTTTACTTAAGTAAATAATTTATTTATATAAAAAATGCGTTATAAAATTTAAGCTTAATTTTTTAATTTTTAAGTTTTTCTTTTTTTTTTAATAACTAAATAAAATTTATTTTATAAAATATTAAAATATTATTTTAGTTTTTTAAGTCGACGCCGTCGAGCGCGAGTTGGTAGCGTCAAGGCAAGTCGATGGGCTCGACAGAGACTACAGCGGCAAAGGGACTCGACAGGGTCCATGACGAGCACAGCGACTATGGCGCATGAGTGAAAGAAGGAATTACTATATAGTCATGATGAGTTTCTTATGTATCTAGTCATTCCTTATTTTACTGATTAATTTAAGCATATATCTAGTTTTTAGAATTACCTGTATCGGAGGTATCTCTTGACGACTCGGTGAACGCACGATTCTTTGCTCAGTGTATCAGATACGATTTCCCCTTCTTGTCGAACAAACCTAAACCCTTTTACTACCAGTCTATAGGTCAAGATCTATCTATCTTGGCATATAGAGGTCGTTACACCTGCTTCAAGCGCAGTCTACCCCGGGATTTAGTCTCCGGATACTACATTCAACTGTAGTTAAATGCGTAGCACAGTATCCTACACCACCGCTAGAAAACCCAACTATCTTCTAAAGCTTGCTGATAGCCTTATTATAGGCGGCTATCATGGGCTTGTAAAGTTGGTCTAGATCTCCGGTCGGGGTTCCAAAGCATATCCTTTTATTTAGATAGATCTAAAGGCCTCTCAGCCGCCTGACTCATGAAATGCGTAGTACAAAGATCTCGCACTAGCCAATCATCGAGGCGCGCAAATCTGTGGTCAGAATGATTCATCCGCGCTACTGCAAGCTAGGGTGGCAGGCTCGAACATCTGGGTATCAAATTGTACTTTAGGTAATCAAGTAGCTTGGAGTTGCCGGACAAGAATATAGAAGGGAAAGAAACGTAAATATATGAATACACAAATATATATAACTGCCTCGATGCCTACATGTGGTAGTAATGTAATCGACTCAACACAAAACTTGAACCCGTCGTAGCTGCTACCTATAATGTGAAACCAGCATCTGCCTTGTTCGACGCATTCATCAAGGCTTCCACCATCACCCCGTCTTCCCTACTTATCTATCTATCCATCATCACCTTGCCAATTAAAAACAGCAAAAGGAATTCTTCGTGAATTTATTCGTGAATTATCTCCCGACTACTCACATCGTAATCACCACCATGACATCCATGGAAGCAGAAAGCGTGACAACGATTCAATGCACCTCAAAACAGACACGCTTCAACATTGGGGTACCCAATTACCGTGAGGTGAGCTTCTCACGTTGCATTCTCCCTTCCGTCCCCGAAATCCCCTATATTTACATCACGAGCATCACATACATTGCATCAAGTAACATTAGACTGATTCACCCATTCCCCAGCTAGACATCGAAGGCCTGAACATCACAGTAACATTGGCCCCCTCATCAAAAACCAAAGGCGGCGCCAGCGCCAGCGGGAAGAAGCTAGGCAAAGGCAAGGCCCGAAGCGAGGGAACCGAGATCCTGGATAATGCCACCCTACGACTTAAAGCTGGCCAGCGGTATGCGCTTGTCGGACAAAATGGGTCTGGAAAGTCAAGTGAGTAGATTCGGGCCAGCTATGGCATTATTTCTTCAATTCGTTGAAGAAAGGGGAAAGATAGTGACGAAAAGTAAAGGAGAGAGAAGGAGAATATGAAAGCTGATGTATCCATTTAACACAGCATTACTCAAGGCCATTGCCCAGAAGCTGATCCCCGGGAGTAAGTCAACATCAGGAGAGCATTTTCCTCTATTGTCGCCGCACTAGGGTATGGAAAAGAGTATCAGTTATAAAATGGAATGCCTGTCCCAAGAGATTTTCCATACCCCAAGACTCTAAGCTCCGCCCATGAATAAGTCTTGCTGACTTGCATGTCCATAGTCCCAGAGGAAACCCGCATCGTAATCCTACAGCAAACCGACACCGGGGACATCGAAGCAGAATCAGACGCGGAAACCGACCCAAAACAACCCGTCTTACGTTCATCAGACCGGAGCGTGCTAGAAGAGGTTATAGAACGCGCTACAGCCCGCCACGAAGCACAGCGACAAATAGAAGGTAATAAAGAGCACAGTCACCACTACCTTAGTATCGCGAGTACACAAAAACTAAGAAACGAACGCGCAAGATCTATCCCAGGGCGTCGAGAGCACGAACCCATTCGCAGCCCTCCGGAGCCTACGGAAGATCCGCCGCGAGCGTCTCCAGAGGGACTTATTCCTAAAAGCGAAGGACGCGCGCCTACGGAGCGGTACGCGAGGGATACAAGCGCGGAAAGCGCTGCTAGCGGCGGAGAAGACAGTCGCTGACTTCAACGCATCGTACGTCCTTAACCCAACATCCTACATCCTATGAATATCTCCTGTATTCAAAGTAATCGAACTTGGTACCCATGGGCACTTCAGCTGACACGGGAACTTCATAAAAGATACGCACAAAAGGACGACGACATATCCCCCGAGACGCTAGCCAAGGAGACAAGCGAGGCCGCGGAGATGCTCGCGGAGCTGCAGCTCCAGATCGAGCCGTCGAAGATGGCGGGGGTAGAGGCGCGCGCGAAAAAGCTGCTGACGGGCCTGGGCTTTTCCGAGACAGGCATGGGAAAGCCCGTGTCGAGCCTCTCGGGCGGGTGGAGGATGCGGACGGCGCTGGCGGCGGCCTTACTCCAGGAGACGGATATCCTGATTCTCGACGAGCCGACCAACTTCCTGGACCTGCTGGGTATCCTGTGGCTCCAGCGGTATCTCACGACGCTAGGCGAGTCGGCGGACGCGCCGACGCTCATCGTCGTATCGCATGACCGCGACTTCATCTCGCTGTGCACCGATCTGCTCATCCTCAAGGCCAAGAGTATCACGTATTTCCACGGCGATCTCCCAACGTACGAAGAGGCGCAGGGCGAGAAGAAGGTTCACTTGACCAAGCTGAAGGAAGCCCAAGACCGGCAAAAAGAGCATATCCAGCAGACGTGAGTGTCCGGCCAATTATTCCCCACTTCAAGAATCGAAATTCTCCTCCTTCTCCCATGGCTAAATCCGTAGTCTGTAATCTTTCCCCGAGGTGGCCTACAAACTACCTAAAGGGAAAGAAACCACTAACTCTTTTGGTCCATAAAAAAAGTATACAGAAGAACATGCGCGAGGGTAAAGCCAAAGACGACCAAAATAAGATCCGGCAAGCCAAGTCTCGGCAGAAGAAACTGGACGACCGCTGGGGTATCGAGACGAACGCCCGCGGCGGCCGCTTCAAGCTGAATCGCGACCTTGTGGGCTTTCACCTAACAAGCCGCGCCGAGCTCGAGGTACCGCAAGACGAGAGGCCTGTGAGCATCGTTCTACCCGAGCCAGTGGACCTGCGATTTCCAGGCGCATTGATCGTGAGTGTGATGCCTCCTTCCCATCTTGTTTCTTCCCTGTCTCAGCCCCTCGTGGTAGGAGGGATTCCCAATTTCCGGGTTAGACAGCTAGCCATCTTGTCTCGGGACCTCCGCGTGGTTCTAGAACACAAACCCCAGAGGAGAACTTATCTGAAAACAATGATTAAATACTGACCCCTATGTTCTAAATAAAGTCCCTGGATAAGACATCGTTCCGCTACCCAAGAGACCCTAAGACGAAAGCCGTCCCGCCCCTGGTTCTGCGGGACGTGACTCTTTCCGTCCACATGGGTGATCGTATCGGGATCGTGGGGTTGAATGGGGGCGGCAAATCGACCCTCATCAAGCTGCTCGTTGGCGAGACAAAGCCCAGCATGGGGACGTTAACCCTACATCCGCGTGTAAAGATAGGGTATTACTCCCAACACGCTGTAGAGAAGCTCCAGGAGATGGGCATCTCAGAGCCGGATTTGACAGCTCTCGCGTTGCTCTCGAAGGAGATGGCGGCTACCGAGCAGGAAGAGGGTCGCGTGCGTAGTCTGTTGGCTTCTCTCGGTCTACCCGGACGGCTTGCGTCTGACGTACCCATCCGCAAACTGTCGGGTGGGCAGCTAGTGAGGCTTGAAAGTAAGTGATCAATCGTTAGAGATTCACCTCCATCTTCTTGGCGAGATCTAGAACACAATGGCTTTCGTTCCAGATCAAAATCATGTCTCAGAAGCTTTATCACTGTTTGGATCGAAACAGTCGCATGTCAATCACGCTGGCTCAAAATAGCAATTACTGACCCAGAACATCGTCCCAGTGGCACGGATGCTGTGGGCTTCTCCGCACTGCCTTATCCTCGACGAGGCAACGACACATCTCGACTACGAGACAGTGACGGCGATGCGGGAGGCGCTGCGCGACTGGGAGGGCGCTGTAGTTGTTGTGAGCCACGATCGGTGGTTCATGCGCGGAGTTATTGAGGGCCATGTCAGCGACGAAGGAGGTGAGCTCTCTGGCGAAGAGGAAGAAGCCGCTCGACGGAGACTCATCTACCGTCTGCGAGCTGGAGAGATGAGCGAACTCGCTGGTGGCGTCCAGCAGTTTGAGGCCAGCTTGGAGAAGAGGGTTGCCAAGCTGATAGACCCGTGAGACAGTATTCCAGTCCGGGCTACCTGTTTCCCCTACAGTTTTTGATCCACGCGCGTGGGGATATGCCACCTTTGGGTGCACAATATTTCCCAAGTTTGTCTCGAGCGGGTGTTGGGTGAGGTCCCAGTCATAATCCAGAAAGTCGGAGATATCCTATTCATCTTCATCTTCCTTTTTTGCTTGTTTGATTATCCCTTGCTTCCGCTTTGCGTTGTGCTAGGTAACAAACCAAACAAACTTTTGTTAATGCCGCCCGCTTGTCTGACGCATACTGAGTAATCTTAACAAAACTCCCTTGCAGAATCATCTCACAATCATTGTCAGGTGAGCATTAACTCCGTATAACCTCAAGCCATTCTAAGCTCTCGGAAGATGTCATGTGATGAAATTCTTCGATGGTGGCGAGGCTCAGCAAAGCTTCATTAGAGCCTATTGTTTCCTCTTCTGCCATAAGGAAATGATGCGACTAGCGCCTGACTCGTGAGTGGCGAGATACAGTACCGTAGTCAAAGATTGAAATTTGTCTAAATCGCGACTTGTGCCAAGGGCGCGAAAACTGTTAACAAACTTGTTAGTAGTACGTATAGTTACTATATTTCGTATTACTTGTATTAGCAAACGAAACAGTAATGGGGCAACAGACCATAAAAAGCTTTTTGACCTTTTTTCCCCTCCGCTCTTTTCTTTCTTTGTAAGCTAGAGCAATTAGGGGACTTGCACTACCAACATCTCCATAGCGGTTTGCCCCGGGTCCGGACATATTCAGAGAAATTGGGCATACAACCGATGCCAAGCTAGACGGGGGGCAAATCACGACTCTATTGAGGTTCCGGATCCTTTCTGCACCGGACGTGTGAAATCTTGACCTAGTGCGGTACAGTATTCATTAGCCGTCGTCGCAAAAGTTGGATAAGTCGCGTGTCGCCCAACTGCGTAGGTTAGGTATGTATGCTGGTTTGATTGCTGCATCTGCATTTAACCATGCTTGAATTACCCCCTCCCCCGAAATATCCTGTAATAAGCTTCGTGATACCCCGAATGAGCCATTGGTATATGCTGTAATTCGTGATATTACTATTGACTAATTTAAGTGCATCATGAATACGGTAGTTTATTCCTTGTGTCACAGTTGTGCCGGGCTACTTTGAATCAAGCAAGCATGCAACAGTCAGTCATCAAGCTTCCTAGTGTATACACTCGTATAGACTGGACTGGGTGGGTACGTACCTTGTACGTACTAAGTAAGAGCACCTCAGCTGGGTTGGGATCTTAAAAAGTTTCGCCGAGATCAACTACACTATTACACAACAGCCAGAAGAGGTTGTAATTAGAAGAAAGGTGATAAAACTCTTCTCTGAGCGTGACCAACTTATTGAAATCGACTAGAGTAACGATATTTGTTTTCAAAATGGCTTCATTTTTACGGTGTGCGACAGCCAAACAAGCCATGAAAGCGTTTCATTGGTCGCATGACCAGAAGAAAAAAAAAGCAGTTGGCGGTTGGGAGAGATTCAGGTGACCGAATATTCAATGACAGTGATGATGATGAGCTGAGGGTGGTGTCACGTGTGACACACCTCTGGAACACACGACGCGGAGACGACACAGAGGTACCCGCTCGACGTGATATTCACTTTCAGGAGCTTGTCGTGAGGCAGCTCAGGACAAACTGAGGGTAAGGCGAGGCAAGGCGGAAAAGGCAAGCTGGAGACAATACACTAAAACCTAAAAACGGGGTTAATAGAATTCCGCTTTTGGGCAACGTTTGGACCATGAGACCCCCTAGGGTCCAGCAATATGGCTAGTCCCATTCTAGAATCCAAGCAGTCGGTAGCTTCCTTGGGTACGGAGTATACGTAGATGGTGGAGGGATGGAAATAGTGCACCGTAGTGTAATAATACTTTAGGTAGGTAGGTACGGAGTACTAGTAGGCTATTAGCACACTTGATATTCTGCTTAGGTAGGTACGCAAGCATACAGTGTGTAGTATACCAGGTGTATATATAAATTACCGATCGTGAGGTGCACTACTCTAGTGCTTCTCCAGAGAATGATGAGAGATCTAGTGTAGCATACCATCAGCAATTGATCAGCAAGTTTTTCCAGTAGTTGCTCATCGAGACCTGTCTAGTGTTGCTTGTACGCATACTGTACGCATAGCGTAAAGCAGATCAGAGCCAGATCGCTGACCAGATTGCAATAGGTAGTGGAAACCTCTTACAGTATACCTGGGGTAAAAAGTGGGAATTGACACCGTATATACTTTGATAGGCGAGATAGGTACCTACTGCGAAGGACTGTGGATGATCAAGAACCCTTTACAGTGGCGACGCTATTTCCTTTCCACTTATGCACCGTCCATCCAACAACACCAATTCTCATCCTACAACAGCATCACCGGCGCTGGTTACCGCCGCAGCCGTGGAGGAACCAGCGAAGAATCGGGAATGATTGGTGGTCATATCCTGACTCGAGGCATCCGTGGCTGAAAGGGCGACCGTGTTTCCGCCGAAGCCCCCTCCTTGGCCTCTTCCCGATGCACGAGAGAGAAAAAACGTGTCACCGGGTGCGGCTGTCTTGGCTTCAAACAGTCCTACGATGGCACGTAAATTTGTTACAGTATCATTCATTGCCTACGTACAACAGTCAAGGACCCGTTGTAGTGTAGCACGGCATCGAGGGGTAGTAGATAAAAGTGAAGGACGTTGGAAGCTGAGGTCGACTAATCCCGACGAGAACTACTTCACGTTGCAGTGAATGAATCGCCATGGAACAATTGGCGCGTATTCAATCGAATCACCAATCTTCCAATACTCCAAGACAACTGTCCAAGAACTCAAAACGCAGAGATTTTTATCGCATGTACACCACATGCGCACCACTACTGTGAACAAGCCTATATGCGTGTAGTCCAATAGAAATTAAACAAGGCAAGCCTTGCCTAGTATAGTTCATGATAGTGAGGACTATTCGGGCCGATGAATAGCGTACCTCGTTTCGAGCTGGACGCTACTTTAGAGGTTCCGGGGGATTGGGGTCGGAAGCTCGACATCACCCGTGTAAATAATATACGACTACTGGCTGTAGTCTACAGTAAGTACTTTGTGCGGTACCATTACAAGCAGCGATGCGCCTCTTTCGCCATACAAAAGGTACTTACATCGAGCACGGAAATACCTCCGCAGGTACATGTAGTATAACAACGACCATAGGCTATAACCCACGGGGTAGCTATTCCATCTAGTCTACCAGTAGGTATACTTAAGCGACTACGAGTAGATCATCACGACTACCGCGGTTCGGTTCTCACGCCTACCGACAAGTCCAGCACGTAGTATAATCGAATTTCTACAGTATGCTTCGCGACAAAGGAAGGATTTTCCAAAATTTCTAGTACTACTACGCTACGTATGCTATTAGGTGAAGCTCCCTAGCCCTTGGAATACCTTAGTAAAGCATAGGCCTACGTATAAATAAAATGCGGCCTCCGATCTCAGTTTGTGTATACCTAATGTGGCAACACCACCCAGTGAAGATTGATTATCAAACTACACTAGCGTCCCGAAGGAATATATGCTAGCACGCTCCTAGCTATACACTCCGAGTTCCTTGTGCCACGAGGACAACCCCCGAACACACTACTCTGAATGGAAGGTCACTTGCAGACAGACGTACCGTACTGTAGGTGCCTACACTACCCGGAATAATAAGATTTACAGCAGTGTAGGAATTGTCAAATCAGGTCCCTCAGCCGGATGGAAGTTTCCGTGTAGTCAGGGTTTTGTTGTGGCTGTTATGCGATGTAGCGAGACCCGCAAAGCAATGATTGATGATGACGATAGTGACGGCGTGTCCAAGTTTTCATTCCACCGTTCGGCACTATCAGCAGAGTGTCATCGAACAGAGCAGTAATCAAGAGCAGAGGACCCGAATGGTGGTGGTTATCTTTCTGTGTTCGGGGTCCGGCCAATTTGGAATCCAACCGCATGCAGCACATCGACACTTCACACAACCGGGAACGAAATACCAGATCAGCCAGCAGAAGAAGAAGAAGAAGAAGAAGAAGAAGACTACATACTATAGCACTGTGCAAGTAATGATCACTGTAACCAGACGGTTGTGGCATGACGGGCTGCATGCAACTGCCTTCTTCACGCATCGTGGCTGGCCACTCGTGTCTCTCCCGCCAACGCCACCGTTGAAGGATCTGCCAATGGAACGCTTCGAGGGCCCAAGGAAGCAGGCGATTTTCTCTCGAGCCGGCCAACAGACGTCTCCATGCGGCACGACTTGGACCGAGTGCAGAAGTGGCGTCCCATGGCGTCTAGGCATGCTTGTGGGGTGAGCGGACGGTCGGTAGTAGGCACCTCCTGTACGCAAGTATGTCGTAGGTAGCACACATCGCTAATCCTGACTGACTTACTTATATGTGTACGCAGTAACTGACTGGCTGATTGAGTGACTGACAGTGCCTACCTACATGCTTAACCTCACACATGCAGGAGGTACACTATCTATGTGCGCCTCGAGCATTCCAACCGAAGCCGTAGCACAATTACATGCACTACCTAAGCCACCTGAATGCAGACAGTACTGGCGAAGTAAAATAAGAAGACTTGATAGTGTATACATACTTAGTAGTAAGGATAGTAGCAGTGTAATCGTGTAGGAGCTACCCTAGATTACGAAACACCGGACAAGTACAAGCCGCCAGATGACCAACAATCATGAACTCGTCATATACTAATTGAGAGTGACAATGTAACGTCTCCTCTTGTTTCTCGCAAGTGAAGTACCCCTAAATGTGAACGCGTGCATCCAATGGCACCCACCTACCGAGGCGTCTAGGTACATATTCTAAGTACCTTGACTCACTTTCCGCGGCTTAACAAGCGTGTGGCCTGGAAGATTTTCTATACGTCGACGAAAGCGCTTGACTACCCAGTAGCTGAACGCATGATTCTCCCATACGAGACAAGGCGATTGCGCCTCGTCAGCTTGAGCGTGACCGCTTGAATTTTGCATTTCCTTTTCGGCAAACATCGTGAGGTCATTCTCCCAATCTGTCGGGGAATCGACGGATGCGTCCAAGATCTCGGGAAATTTACATTCTAGCCTAGGTAGCAAGTAGGTAAGTGTAGTTACTACTACCACATGCTTCTGCACATGTTAATGGTATGTCTTCGATGGATCGTAGACCTACCCACATAGATCGATATAGCACGGGCCATCATCAGGCTCTGCTCAGGCGATCGTTATTGCAAGTGTCTACTGAGTCTGTATCCAATAACGTGGAATGAATGTTTGGCCAGGCGAGACCCGCGAGGTTACCTCAGGCACGCCGCAACAATATCAACATCAACAACGTCAACAATATCATCATCACCATCAACGACACTCGTAATTCTAGACTGATTGCCTCGGCTTGACCGTGGGACATACTACGTACTACGTACACTACCTACTAACTAATACACCACGACTCAGCCTAGACAGATGACTGGCGTTGGTTAATTTCGAGGAGACAGTTTGCTATACATACTATCCAGCAAACTAGTACTATACTGTAAGGTACAGTGCCTAGTCGGGAGAGATGGTTTGACACAAGCGTTTATTTTTAAATTTGTCTCCGTTTGCTCTTTCTCTTTTTTGCCTTCTAGTGTATCATTTTTTTTGTTTGCATACTACTAGTAATTACTAGGTATGCTCTAGAGCCGATATTAGCCTACGCTGCACTAGTGTGTTTGTAGTGTTAGTGCTGTCTGCTATTCCGGATCCGTCGTGGTCCCCATTTCTCCATCTGTTCCCCAACTCTCTCCAGCTTGGGGTTGCCTCCGGGCAGGAACGACCTAAAGCTCTGGTATGGGGGAGACCACAATGGGGACAGAATGGGGAGTTAGTTAGTTGCCCCCGTCCGTGACTGCGTCTCGGTCAAACCCAGCAGGATCCGCTCCCCTCCAGCAGCAGGAGACGGCCCTTTTCCACCCCTGTCTATAAGCCGGCACCCTGGCTGCAGGCCTTGGCCAGCCCAATCAACCTCGGGAGCGCTGTTGGTGCGCTCTCGACACCACAACCAAGCATTGACCGCTTCGACACTAGCCTAGCCTGGACTGCCTGGATCACCACCTCGTGTCGAATTCTTTCTGATTCAACTTTCCACTTGTCTCTTGTCTCTTGTCTCTTGTCTCCGAAATTGAGAGGCGAGCTAGCTGCCACAGCACTAAAAGTGTAACCGTTTTCAAACCCCTGTAATTGTACAACGCTTGTCCCCATGTCTTCATGTCTCCATGTCTCCCAGAATCCCTCCCCCATGCCCCCATTCATTGCCCATTGCCCCATGCTCCTCCATGCTCCACGCTGCCCTTCTTCTTCCCACGCTCCACGCTCCCCCATGCGCGCGGTCTGGGCCGGGGTGTGTCGATGTGACCACGCCATGTACCTAGTGTATGTATGTAGCATATCTTCGACCATGGTGAAAGGGCTGCTTTGTCGCGAGAGCCGCTCGCTCCCATGTATATAATACCATGCCGCTTCCCTCTCCCCCCAGCTTGAACCTCCTTTTCTTCTCTGTCGGTTACCCCATCTTGCTCGCAAATCCCAACTCTCCCAGTCTCTCAAGGGCTAGGCAACGAGCCATCCGGTCTCCTAAGAAGGGTCCTACCTACTAAACCTACCCAAGCTCGAAAGGAAAGACACGAGAAGCAATCGGAGGCGCCATCATGGCTGGAGGTGCTATCATTCAGGGCACCGGCGATATCTCGCGTGTCGAGGCGCCCGTCACGATTAAGGCCTACCTGATCTGTGCCTTCGCCGCCTTTGGCGGTATCTTCTTCGGTTATGACACCGGTAAGACTTGTCGCCGTTGCCGTGTAAGCCATCTTCGGCCGCTGACATTCCTATAGGTTGGATGGGTGGTGTGCTAGCCATGCCCTACTTCATCGAGCTCTACACTGGATATCACTACGATTTCGGCGCCGGAAAGCCCATTGATGTCAGCAAGGACGACTTCATCATTCCCTCATCCACCGCGTCTCTCTTCACCTCAATTCTGTCTCTGGGTACTTTCCTAGGTGCTCTGGTTGGTGGTGATATTGCTGACTTCATCGGTCGTCGCCCTACCATCATTGGAGGTTGCTTCGTCTTCGCCATCGGTTGCATTCTTGAAATTGCCAGCACCAACCAGGAGGTCCTTTTCGTTTTTGGCCGTCTGATTGCAGGTGGTGGTGTCGGTTTCATTTCCGCCGTCGTCATTCTGTACATGTCAGAGATTGCACCCAAGAAGGTCCGTGGTGCCATGGTCTCTGGTTACCAGTTCTGCATCACCATTGGTATTCTGCTTGCCAACATCGTCGTCTACACCAGCCAGAACCGCAACGACACCGGTTCTTACCGTATTCCCATTGGTGTTCAGTTCCTCTGGGCCCTCATTCTTGGAATTGGTCTCTTCATCCTGCCTGAGTCGCCCCGTTTCTACGTCAAGAAGGGTGAGATCGAAAAGGCGGCCAAGGCTCTTGCCTACGTCCGTGGTCAACCCGAAGAGTCGGAATACATCAAGGACGAGCTTGCAGAGATCATTGCCAACAACGAGTTTGAGCAGGCCAACATTCCTCAGATGACCTACGTCCAGTCTTGGTTGGCCTGTCTCAAGGGTTCGCTGTCCAAGGGTGACAGTCCCATCCGCCGAACCATCCTAGGTGCCGGTCTTCAGTGTGCCCAACAGTTCACCGGTATCAACTTCATCTTCTACTTCGGACCCCCGTTCTTCAAGCAGCTTGGAACGATCCCCAACCCTTTCCTCATCTCCCTCATCACCACGCTTGTCAACGTCGTGTCAACTCCCATCTCTTTCTTCACCATTGAGAAATTCGGTCGTCGCGCGATTCTTATCACTGGTGGTATCGGTATGGTTGTATGCCAGTTCATCATTGCCATTGTCGGTGTGACTGCTGGCAGGACTTCCCTCAACAACTACAGCGCCGTCTCGGCTATGATCTCTTTCATCTGCATCAACATCGCCTTCTTCGCTAGCACATGGGGTCCTACCGCCTGGGTCGTGGTTGGTGAGATCTTCCCTCTGCCAATTCGTTCCCGTGGTGTCGGTATCTCTACCGCCTCCAACTGGTTCTGGAACACTATCATCGGTAAGTCCACATGCAGCTTGTATTGAATCACGTGATGTTTGCTAACCCGAAATTATACAGCTGTCATCACACCTTACCTCGTCAACGCTGATAAGGCCAACCTGGGAGCCAAGGTGTTCTTCATCTGGGGTTCCCTTTGCGTCCTGAGCACCCTTTTCGCCTACTTCCTGGTCTACGAGCTTAAGGGTCTGTCTCTCGAACAGGCCGATATGTGTATGGCTGCTACAACCCCCCGCAACTCCGCCAAGTGGAAGCCCGATCACACCTTCGCTACCGAGATGCATGCCACCGCCGACGACAAGCCTCTCTCTTCAGAGAAGGCATTGGACGAGAAGGTTTAAACTGGCTCTCTTCGGACAGGTGTTACTGTAGATTTTTCATCCTTCGTTGATCAAGAACGACTCACAAGGGTCAAACTTTTATGTGGAACATGTGTCAAGATTCCTCTCATACAACTATATATAAATCTGTCATTTTATGATACCTTAAAGATATCCCCGGGTTCCGCTGGATAGAGCAACCCAAATACATAGTAATAAAAAAAAAGACTATTGGATAGTTTCCAGATTGCTATTTTTTAAACTTCTCATAGAATACTCGTAAGCTGAAAATGTTCCCCATTGGATTTTCAAGGCGGACTCTGCTAGTCGCCGATCCACGCATGATAGATGTCTGGTTAGTAAAGTGCTGATCCTTCTCTTTCCCTCGATCCATCTTGCTACTATGCTCACTAAGCACGCCTTCCGCACACACCATACACGAGATATACGAGATGATCAACGTGTGAAAAGGGGGTTGCCGGAACCAATCCAAAGCCAATTGCTCTTCTCGCTTTCTCCCCAAAGGAGTTAAATCTCCTTTGCCACCCCAATGTGTCATTTTTTATTTCAATTTTTTGTTATGATCCTCCCCCCGACAGTTTTCTGCCCCTTGCTACCTACCAGTAGACACGAGATAGAACTGAGACATTACCCATCTGAGTCTACCTACCCCGCAATACTTAATACTTACTCCCACTTTACTTGCTGTGCTCTTTGTTACTCGGGGAGAAGCTCGGAGCTATATGACGTGACGGCAGGCAGTTAGATAGGTAGATACGTAGATAGATGAAAGGATGGATGGGTCGGTGTCTGGAGGCGCTGAACAAAGAATGCAGGCGGGCAGGCAGGCGAGCGGGTGGGCATGTGGGCGAGGACCAGGTCACCACGTGCCGCGTGTCGTCCGAAAGAGGCAGGTAGGTCTTTTTTTTTGTTTTTTTGATCGGACTCGATTGGACTGAATGAATGGATGGAATGTTTTACTATACTGGTTGGTTGGTGGTTGGTTGATTGGAGGTCAAGTGAACGAAGAATGAAAGAAAAGGGAGTTTAATACGAGCTGTGTATGTATGTGTATATGTATATCTTATGCACGGATTTGTGTGCGGTCGCCGGGTAGGAGTCTTTCCGTCTTATTGGGTGGGGGTGTATGCGTAGATAAAGATCCTGATATTAAGTAGAATTGAGGTTAAAGGGATCGTGATAAGAGTAAAATAGAGTAGAAAAAGTAAATAAATAAAGGAAATATACATGTGATATTCTACTTTATTTATTTCTTAGACAGAATTGATCAATCCCAAATATCAGGTGTTTATAGAGCTTGATCGAGTGATGCTTGTCTCTTTGAATCTAGTTTAGAGTTCTTTTATGAATTAGTATCACCTGGACAGAGGACCAGGCTGGTCCAGTAACGAGCGTTGGTAGGTAATATTGTGTATCTACTATTCCCACGCCCCAGTCTATGTGTATAGATAGATGATCAATTCCTCAACCAATAGTTATTGATCGCAAGTTTGGGGAGAGAGATAGAGAGAGAAGGGTTTAGTTAGGTTAGTGGTATTGTTCTATGTTGTGTTGTTCATATGTGCGTAGATTATACATGTGGACTTATATATAAAAGCTTGATCTCATACTAATTAGCCGTACTGCTATCGTTGCAATTCTGTAGTCTTCTGGATTGTCTAGCACATCAGGGGCACATGTAGAACTATGTTTCTAGGGACTTATTTTCAATGTGTGTAAGACCCTTGACTTAGGTCTTCTATGTCAGCTTTTTTCTTTATTTATTCATTTTTTATTTTTATTTTATTTTTTTCGTTAGGTCTTTTCACCAAAAAATTTTCGCTCCTTTTTCTTTTCATAATACGCCGGCCCCCCAACCTTCATCCACCGACCTCAAGAGAATGTCCTGCAGGTAAATGCATCCCCGGGACCCGAGAGAAATTCAGTAACTAGACCGCGGGATACACCAGTCTAGCCGCATGATATCTCTCGCCGCTTACGACGGGCATAGACAAGGTAATTAGTCCGGCATGCAATACTACATGGTGATAGAGCACGACGGCTGACGGAATCGGACCGATGTACTTGATATCGTGCTCCGGTCCGTGACCGCAACTCTCGTCCTATCTGTCTTCATAGTCCTACGAGGAAGAAAGTAAAATTAAGGGGCCAGGTTCTTTATATGAACTGGTATTTAGCTAGTAGCGAGTGTTTTGAGATTCCGCAGCATGGATATCTATGTCGTTTTGAGATTCGGAATTTGAAATGGGTCCTACGCCTCGCGCGTTTTTGCCATGTTTATATTCTGCTGTTGGAATATGACTACTTCGTACGAAGGTCGAGCTATAGCACTTGGGCTATAGGTCTAACCTTTGTACGGCTAAGCCACGCGTGTGCCACGTATAGCTTAGCAGGTCATGTAACAACAGGCTTTCGTACGCACAATTATTTCTAGCCTAGATAGCCCTCTATACGAGAGAGAGAAGGGGACAGAGACATGAATCCGAAGTCGAGTTACCTTTTGTTATTGTTTATTGTTTTCTGTTTCTGCTTCTTACCTACGTACGTAGATAATCTATTCAATATCTGCCATATTTATCGCACATATATATCACCCCATTTCTAAAGTGTTGGGCAGGGATAGTAGATACATAGTCTTGCCCGGGTATCTAGAAGGTATATATTATTCAACTATAGAATAAGGTGCTATTCTTCCTTCTCCATTATATCCTCCTCCGCTTCCTCTTCTCGTTCAACCCAGCTCAAGAAGGACACAATCAGCCGGCTTACACACATACCGCAAATGTGAATAATCTCAACGTTGTGCCCAGCCCGATTCTCATTTGGGCCTCGGTTCCACGAGCCCTAGAAAACTGGTCTCTTCCATATATCATTTTTAGAGGAAAAGAGGCATGTTGTTTGGAAAGGAGTGAAAGTACTCATTTCAAAATCAATAATAACCAGTAGAATAATAGCCAACGAGTTGTAACCATTATCGTACCTGACACCAGCGTGTGAGAGAGGAAAGAAGAATTCGACCAAAATCATCGTCAAAGCGAGGTTCTAGCTCACACGACAACGACAACCCGCCTGATCTCTTGAGAAAGTGTCCTCACGGCTAGCCGTCCGCCTGTTCGGGTAGGATAAATAACTATGGCAGTTCGGCGCAGGAGCCATGCCGACGTAGGTTTTGCCTTTGAAAAAGCGATCTCGAGCTCTGCGTGTCTACGATATAATTTAGCTCTGTTAGTATTAGGATTGTGCCCTTGCTAGAGTCGAAGGAGTAGTGTGCTAGGTAAGATTAGATCTACCTGTTAATAGAAACCTCTGGATTAGCCAATCACATGGTCTTGAAGGTTGGTTACTATGAGCGGGATATTCAGGACAACTGGGCTACTTCCACTTGTGAGTGGAAGCATGAGAATCAGCTAACACCGTAACGCGGCTAGTTGTAAAAGATGCAACTGTACTCATAACAACTCGGACTAGAAGGAAACAGGAGACGAAGCGAAATCTCTGTGATATGTAGTTTATCAAGATATAAGAATAAATAGTGAGGCATTGTAAATATCTTCACGTATATATTTCTAACTAAACTCCTCCAAAAGTCACCAGACTCAGACATAACAACCTTAACAAGCAAAAAACAAATTCTCGATAGCGTCGTTTCATCTTCATCGCATTCCGCGTATCAATAGTTTGCTTTTCCCCCCCTCTCCAATTGAATCAGGCACACTAGAAGAAGATTTCAATAGCATCATCTCCCTGTTGTTCGGTTTGGGTTGAAGAAGTAATCCAAATAGCCTAACATGCAAAGTGGGTATATTCCAAAAAAAGCAAGAATGAACTTATATATCTCGTGAATCAAGTAAATAACCGGCCCCGGCAACCCTGAGATGCTCATGGACGTAGATAGAATAGACAATAAACAATATCAACTATATCGGTCGTTATATGCAGGGTCTCGAGATTGGGTCGCGGACCGTACTGCAGTATGTACTGAAGCGAATTAGGTCAAAGTGACCCTGGTTGCTGGGTATTAATATCTTCGCGCCGCAAAGAGTACTATTGCGACCATGCTAGGTCGAAACACTCGTGACGTCTCTGATCTTATATGAGATAGACGGCGGCCACGAATGCGACTATGAGACCGGCGACGGCAGCGCCATCCTGGCGCCTACCGGCGTTCTCAGTTTTGCTCGACTCCGAGGGGGAGGATTCGCTCTCGCTCCCACTTTCGCTTCCACCCTCGCTCTCAGTCTGAGTTCCACCTGTGCTACCGGTAGGAAGAGCTGAAGTGCCCGTCGGACTGTTCGATGAATTATCCGCAGTAGACGTCCCGTTCTGATGGTACACAGCACCGTAAAACTGCACTGAGCTACTTGAGCTTGGGCTCACGGAATACGATGTTTTACCGGCGCTGGTACTGCTGCTAGAGCTTGATGATGTCGGCGCATCCGACGTCGTAGTAGAGTCCGGAGTCGATGTGCTAGGCTCGGAGGTGGTTGTGGGAGTGCTAGTCGTCGTAGGAACACTTGTCGTTGTGGGTGTGCTGCTCGTCGTAGGCGTTGGAGTTGGCGTTGACGTTGAGGTGGAAGTGGGTGTCGATTCGGCACTCGACGTGCTCTCGTCGCCATCGCCACCATCGCCACCATCGCCTCCAGACCCGTCTAGATTGTAAACGACGATACTGGCCTTGCCGCCATTAGAAACAGTAACAACACAAAAGTCAGCACCACCAGCGCCAGTTGCCTTCTCATCACTGACTACGCCGCTGCCATCGATTTCGCAGGGTAGGCCGTTGCAATTTCCATCGCATTCGATCTTGAGACCGAAAGTGGGTTTTGTGCTAGACAGGCCGCTGTCCTGCCATACGGGGTTTAATCCGAGCTTAACGAAGGTGTTGCCGCTGCCATCAGTGTTGGCCCCAGCGACATATGGAGCCCAATTACCAATGGGCTGTGACTCATCTCCCCAATGGCAGCCCTCGTCAGATCCAACTCCAGGCGCATTGATATAAAAGCTACTGCGGTTAGCAGTGTTCAATAGCAGATTGAGATGACGAGACTTACTGGGAAGCTGTTGAATCCCAATATGAGGGATCAGGAACAGCCAAAGTAGCGCTATCATGAACATCTGTGGGAATGATCATATCTTCGTAGCCGGGGAGCACTGTCTGGCAAAAGGATACGACATCGCCAGCTTTATTCACGGCTTCAACAGTACCAGTGCCGTCTACACACCACGGCTTATCTTCAAAGGGAACATCAATCTTGCCGTTATCGCAGTAGATACCACCGCACTGAAAAATGAGTGGTCAATCATCAATCCCTATATACATGGAAGGAAGGATTGCACGAACAGTGGACTCTGGATAGGTATAAGTAGTGCCCGGTTTCCACTGGGCCATTACTTGACCTGGAGGGCAGGCAATGGGACACCAAGTGCCATCAACACATTCCTGATCGGGTGCTAAAGCCCAGCCTCCGTTGAGAGAATCTGGAGTGACGGCAAAAAGTCCCTTCGTCGTCGGGAATTCACACTTAGCACCACCTCCTCGAGCTTGTAGCTTCTCAGGTCGGCGAGACTCATATCGTGGATTAGAGGTAGCATTGCTCGCAGCAAAAATATTAATATCCCTCTTGCTAGTGTGGTGGTGTTGGTGTTGGTGGTGGATTTGCCGATGTTGATGCTGGTGGTGATGGTGATGTTGAGAGCTGGCACCGTCCAAGAGTAGAAGAGCCGACCCTATGGCGGCTTGTAATATTGTCGTCTTCATTTTTGCATCAAATTGTCGTCGTTCAGTCGGAGGAGTTCAGTCCAACTTGCTTGTTAGCGTGTTATATGACCAGCAGTCGGACAAAGGATCGAACACAGCACAGTGCAGGCAGAGATTGGACCAGTCTAGCTATTGAAGCTTCTCTAGCTCGGGCGAACGCGGGTTTCAAGTATTGAACGAGTGGAATGGGAGAATATCTCCAAGATGGTAACGATCGTGATAATGCCAAACGAATGTGATAGAAAGGAACGAAACCCACGACGACACGACTCCAGCGTAACGAAGGACGAAGGACAGAGCCAACAGCGAGTTAGAAGGGGAGAGAGAGATTTGAAGGGGAGGGGGATTGAACTAGGGAAACGAAGATATTATGGTGCCAACTACATGCGGCATAGCAAGCCCTGCTAGGGACTAAACAGGGAAACCAGAACAGCATGCTGGCCGGTCCAGGCCACACCAGCCAGCTTTACCGGCGTGCCATTTCGAGACCAAGACGGCTTAGGGCAGGACGAGAGGCTTGACCTAGCCTAGTGCAGATAAATAGGGGACCCGCATGCCATCGAGGCCAGCAGCCGCTGGTTGATGGGGATGGATGGATGGGCGCATTGGCTTCGGTGGCCGGGGTAGACGGGCTGCGCGCCATGACTGACTCCTGAGTTACTTTAGTGTACTAAAAGTCGTTGGAGCGAGTCGAGTGAAAAATGTCTTGGGCGGTGGAATGAGATGAGTGATGGTCGAAAGGGGAAATGTGCTGGATAGGGCGCCATGATTGGTCCAGCAGGGGCTCCGATATGCATAATGCTGGACCAATGAAACCAATAAACGAGATGAACACAGCTAGGTAGATAAATTTGTCCGATAACCATGCCCTTAATGGGGACGTTCAGCTAGTTTAGGAACCCAGATATCTAGTGTACGTAGTAGTGTGTTGTATGTTGTATTCTATCACCTGTCTCCGAATTAAGAATCTATTCATACAGTAATACCTACACCAATTACTATGGCTTGATAAAGTCTGCTATCAGTTCAAGTGACCTTTCAAAAATGTTGTCTTCTTGTTACTGTTGGCTCCACTAATGACTAGTTTCTAGAACAGGGGTAATAGAAAACTTGAACAGCCCCTTATGCAAGTGGCCGATCTAATTCCGCCACTACTGCAGGTACAAGAACAGCGGAAATCATGGAAGATCTTCATAGCGTAGGTTACAACAGTGAACATATATCTCAGGTAAGTCGGATCTATGTATGTAGCATGGAGAAGATTTCGTGTCTGTGAGACAAAACACCACGCGATCATGACGAGGTTGCATGCCAACTCTGATGCTTCTGGCCTTTACGATGACGGCATCGCATACCTATTGTACCGGCCATCTCGATCGAAGTCTTAAAGTCTTGGGGGAAGAAGAGGAGGACCGTGTTAGTATGGTGGCTACGTGGTCACCCTTTACCAAGTAGTGTATACTACTGGTAATAAGTCACATCCAATATTGTCACGACGCAGGGCACGTAAGAAAAGCCAATCAAATCCGTGCGGCTGCATGTCTACCGGCTTTTGGCGCAAGACCATGGACCTAACTGCACTGTGACGAGACCTAATTTCCAAGGCACATTAGGCAAAATGTGCAGAGGCATCTATCGATACCATAAGTATTGTACCCGGCTCATAATGGGAGACTATATAGTCCGATAACTTGATTTTTTTGGTACAAAAGTCACGGGACACATTGTCTAGGAGATGAGTTGAGAGGCATCTGGGTATGAATTAGCGGTGTAGCAACTACACTACTACCTACACTAGTGTGAAGGGTAGAAGAGAGGGAAATGTGAACCGAGGCGAATGTTGACACTGTTAAGCCACTTTAGCCAGAAATAAGATATATGACCTCATTGAGACCTCGTGGCTCATCCATGCGGCTTGAGCTGATGAGACTGTCTCAGCTTCGTGGCCATCGGAGATATATATAGTGCAGACGTATGTCGTAGCCACTTCAGCTTTGCGACATACGTATATTGAGAAGGTCTCAGGGAGAGAGTAAAGATTTCTTCGCTTTCCGTTGCGTGTACACTAGGACTGATGGATTCTATGAAGCGGTGTGCTTTAGCAGATATGTATATGATGATAGCTGAGATGATTCAGCTCCATCCCGAGGCGCATTCTCGCTCATCCCGCGTGAGGTTGGCGCTGATGGATGAATATGCGGGTTATAATTCCAAAGGCAAGTAGGACATGACAAGATAGATCGAAAATTTGTCTCAAAGGTTCATTATCACACTACACGGATACAACAGCTGTAGTCCGACTACAGATGCATATACATCCACACGCACATATCTGGCATCGGAATGTTGACTACGGCGCTTCATAAACTACCTAAGCACTATCGAACGGCCAACTTCCGGTGAAGACGGACAATAGACGGGTAGACAGATACACAACGAGCGCTTTAGCTCGGGTAACTGGCGTCATACCAGGCACTACTGGTATAACCGCTTCCAAGGACTGTGGTCGCGGAAACAGCAGAGCTGAGTTTCGTCGCCCACGAGACACGTGTGCCGCTAGCGCCGGAGCCAGAGTTGCCGTACTCGGCGTAGTAGATGTTGTCGACGTCGTCGTCGCCGTTCCACTCAGACCACCCGGCCGAGTTGATAACTTGAAGTCCACTAGTTAGCGATCTCCCTGGTAGTGCGAAGATACGCGGAGAATGTCGTGATGGTACAAGATTCATTAAATAGGGCTCTGGTGGGGATGACAAGACTTTGTCGTTCTGGTAGAGATTATCTAGGTATGGAACGGGTAGGAAGTTACTTACCACTGCTCAGCTCCGTGTTCTGGAACACGACGCGCGAGTACGTTCGCCATGGCCGGCCGAGATAATATTCGCCGCTCGAGACGGACTCGCCACTAGCGGCCGCGACGTCGCAGTTGTTGAACAGGTAATAAGAGGGGTTCGAACTGGAATCACGACCATTCGCTGCGTCCGTGTTAGCTCAACTCTACTCAACTTAACCCGGTCCACCAATGCATATAAATACGTATATACATCGTCTCATCTATATACTAATACGAAAGCAATAGGGTGTGATATGACGAACCAGTGATATAGTAACCGCCCGCGCGGACCCGGATATCGCATCCCTCGAACCACACCTGCGCGCGCTGACCGAAGATGAAGTCGGTGGCGCCCGTGATCAGGCTCCCGCTGTAATACTGCACGCCCTGGTTCGCCAGCAGCGTGTCCTGGAACCCGTAGATCTGGCAGCCGTAGAACCCGCCGTCCGCCTGCACGCTGAGGGCGATGGCCTGGCTACCCTCGCCGTCTGTGCGTTTGATATCTGGTTAGTCTGCTTGATACGGTCCGTCCAACGCTGCCGCAACGAGGGTCTAGGAACTAGACGGAGTAACGCACAAGAATTCACAATATTCACATTCTACAAGACTGAATGTTAGCAAGCCTGCTTCTACGTAGGATCTATGAGTAGGCTGGGCACTGAAACAGTACAGGAGAATGCCACACCCGGAACTGGCCAGAAACAGGATGAAAAGAAACATCTCGGGATGCCACTCACGTAGATTTTAACATTATCAGCCCAAACCCTAACCGTACCAGACGCATCATTGCTCCCCGCAGACCCAGCGTCGAGATTATACGTGATAGTAGCAGCATTGCTCGCATACGAGGTGGTATCCGTCGTATACCCATAAATCGTAAGCTGCGCGGCGCGGTCCGCGATGTACACCTGCTCAGAGTACGTCCCCTGGTCGATGAAGACGCATTGCGCCGAGCTGCTGCTCGTCGAGAGGGAGTTGATGGCGGATTGGACCGAGGTGTAGTCGCCGCCGCTCTTGGCGACGTGCAGACAGCCCGAGGGTGCGCTCGTGCGGCTGGCGGCGAGCGCGAGGGATGCGCTGGCCAGGAGCGAGAAGAGGACCTTCATTTTGACTGCTGCAGATTTACCTATGCAGGACCTATGCAGGATAGACAAGCAAGTATGTAACTAACTGCTCGGTGGTTTCGAGGCGATTAAGCTAGGGTCGGTGCTACACCATTAACTCAATGATCCCCACGATGAACAAGCAGTAGGACTCCTTTCCTCCTTCTCCAACGTCCTAGCGAGAGGCGCGGAATTTAGCCACTATTTAACGAGTTTGCCAGCTGGTACGCATCTTCTCGAGGTTACCGTACCATACCATACCGACAAGATGCGCATTTTCCCACTTCCGAATTCGCCGCGGAAGCTGGCGTAACCTAGACTAGGTAGTATAGGTGTTACGGAGAATCTGGGGAAACCCTGGCAAGCTAGTTTGGCCTGGGTTGGTCTGGGTTACCACTCGAGGATCTAGATGGAGATTTTCAAAAAAATCTACCGGGCGAGTGGATGCGAATGATTAGACGGAGAAATCCAATGCCACTCTGTAACACATGGGTTGCAGATGCTGGAAACATGAGAGCCGTAGTCAATAGTGCAGCGACGTTGGTTGGTGGAGAAATTCTGACAATGCAAGATGGATAGGGCAATCCTTAATATACTCCTAACCATACGTATACTCCTAACCATACGGATACTTCTAACCATACCAGGCTCGTCTCGTTCATAGCCATTCGTGTGCTGTTACGCAATACAGATATTTCCCCATGGAAATTAATTTCCTTGCCTTTCAAGTAGAATCTTGGTTGAAATGAATATTCTATGCTTTGAGTTATCGTTCCATATGTTCGATTATTATTTCCTTCTAGGCACTTCCACAATAATGACTAGTAGTGTGGCAGTATTGGGTATCATTTAAATTCGTATATATCGTTAAATCTACCAAAATCAATCCCGTCTCTTGTATATATGTAAATCGTAGGGCGACACGCATGCAACGATCGGCACGTGGTGGGGTGGCTAGGATCTTGTTTCACTGGTCTCTAACCCAACCAGGTATTTCTTCATCCGCTCGAGTGAGGACCTCATAAACAGGAGGCCAGCCTGCGGCTACAGCACTTCCCTTCTGCTTTGCCCCCATGATAGCAAATCGACCTTGGGAATGCGCAAGATATCCGTGAAGAAGGCCTTGTGCACAAAGGGAGGCTACCATAGATTCGACGTGCTCTGCTGTAAGAGCCATATTTCCCCATATTAAGCCCTCATTCGGGCGAAGACGCTTGGGGCCTCCCGGTGGTGGAGCAAGCGTCGATTCACTTGTCCCAGACCCCGCACTATTGGAAACAGCCTTGAAGAAAATGTTGTTAACATTTGATTGCCTTCCTTTGGCCGCAGGTTTGGCTGGCAAATAGCCTTCTAGTCTCTTTTGAACGTATGAGGTGGTGATCAGGAGGTGTGATAATTCCAATGTTGCGGCTTTGCGCGAATCGGCATCAGTTGGTGCGACGTAGGTAAGCAGAAATGTTCGTCGAGAGAGAGAGCGCCAGAGTAACGGGCGTAGGCGATAAGTAAGGGTGAGTAACAACCCCTTACGAAACAGCCAGCTCTCGTGTGAGTCGAGAGCTTGCTGAAAAAGAAGATAATTCCCCGTGCGGATGGCTTGAGCGAACTGCGAGAAGATTGGCGCTATCGACTGCATCTCTGGTCTTTGAAGAAGCGTTGAGGAAGGGAGACGCCCAAGCAACATGTTACAAGGCACCAAGTAGGTAAGGATAAGCTGGCGGTGTTTTTGGAAGCTTAGCGGTGTTTGAACATAGGCTTGGTCGAGGCAACGAGAAGCCCTCGTGAAGTGGTTATTGATAAAATGGAAACGTCCTAGGTAATACAGATACGTGACCCTCTGAGCCGCTGGATAGAACGACAACGGAGGAGCTTTAGCGCTGACGTTGGTAAAGAGCTGTTTCGCTAAATGAGTCTTACGGCACTGCATCTCATTAGTAGGCCATCCGAGCTTATGATTAATTGGGAGGGCTACGTACGGCAAACAATAGTTTTAGAGTCAGGTTCGCAAAAATGTAGACACCGACTTTTTTGCCCTCTGGTTGGCCATATCGTTGACTGGATCGATCTGTAAGGCAGGTCGTAAAAATCTTCTGGATTACTTCTGCTGTTGTGCCAACAATAGAAGTCTGGTCATCGTCGCCCGTATCCACAGTATTGAGCTTCTTGGTCAAATCTGGGCGCTTGTTCAAGGTCATCGATAGCTTGGATAAGGAGCCACATAACGATATGCTCGTCTGAAGCATTATAGTACCGTACGTTGGGTGATTCAGTGCTGTTGTACATGAGCTGGCATTCGGATTAGTTAACCGAGGGGTCCATAGTGAATGAGCAAAGGAGCCAGAGCGCCAGATGCTACCTACTTGGTTAAGCCCATGAGCAATTGGTGCGCCCCGAGAAGGTCGTCGAAATTAACATCGCGCCAATATTCAAAGTAATCTTTGATAAAGGCGATAAATCCCGGCCAGGCAGTGCCTTGGTCTTCTGGCAGGTCGTCCTCCTCCGGCAGACATCTCTCGACGAGCTTCGCGATGGCATTGGCATTCGCATAGCCAGTCTTCAATTCGCCGGCAAGTTTGAGGTAGTGCTGGGGGAGAGGGGGTTCGACGCGCAGCCAGTCGCGAAGTCCAATGCCATTGCGCGTTTTCAGAAAGCCTCGAATGCTAGTCAAGAACTCGATAGCTAAAGACATGGCGATTATATCGTTGCAGCTGGAAGACCGAGAGCTGCTCTACCTCGACCGTCAGCGCATTATGCTGCATCAATGAGCCTGCGCAATTCGAATTGGCGACAGGTGCTGAGCTGAGATCGATCGATGAGGACTATGGCTAGACCAGCTAGCGTTCCGGTTTCAATTCCAGTTCCCGGGTATTCTAGAGCGTGTCTGTCTAGGTCTTGGAGCCATTGAATGTTGACGATGCAGCACGTCCAATTAAATTTCGTGAGAATGCCGGCCCACGTTAGAAGAGTACCTACAGAGAGCACCTGTGTGCTTATATGCGGCTAAAGGGGTGTGCTGCCGCTTCGCATATGCAATGTGGGCTGGACTGACATCATACCTTACTCGCCGAATCCGCCACTGGTACTTAGGTACAATCACATGCATTCCGGTGCTTCTATTATCTTAGCTGATTCCGTTCCATAACCAAGTATGTAGGTAGACAATATGTTTATTTTTCATAAGCGGTGCCGGATCCTTTTCGAGGCCGTGACTGTGAGGTTTTATACGCACAGCGTAAGGAGTGGACTGCTTAACTCGCAATGGAGTAGAGTAGCACGAATATTTTGCTAAATGCCAATATCATATCATTCATATCATGTTATATATGTACTACCACTATACTTGCTGTATTGTACACGAACTTAGTATCATACTTTTTCAATGCGCTGGACAACCATAGCTGTTGCAGCCCCGCCACCATTACAGATGGCAGCAACTCCGTATTCGCCAGGCCTGAGTTGATGAAGGAGTGTCGTTAGAATGCGAGATCCCGAGCTGCCCAAGGCATGACCTAGGGATATCGCTCCACCTAGAGGGTTGACTCGGGCATTTTCCAGGCCCAGAATCTGTTATACTCTGTCAGTCATCATTATCGTAGATAAAGTGTCATAAAACGGGGTGACAGGTACCTTCTCGTTAGCCTTAATAACGGCGGCAAAGGCTTCGTTGAATTCCCATACAGCCACCTGGTCTTTGGTTATCCCGGCGCGTTCTAGCGCGATAGGAACGGCTTTGGCGGGAGCAATAGGGAAGTCAACAGGATCTACAGCTGCGTCTGCCGATCCGCATATTCGAGCTAATACCCTCGAGCCCGACCCAAATTCTTGGGCAATGGCCTTATTACCAAGAACCAAAGCGCTGGCGCCGTCGTTGAGTGTAGATGAGTTGGCCGCCGTGACAGTGCCTGAGCCATCGCGAATGAATGCCGGCTTTAGAGTCGGCACTCGCTCTGGCTTGATATCCAAGTATCCCTCATCGGTGTCAACAATGGTGTCCCCCTTTCTGCCTTTCACAGTAACAGGTGCGATCTCTTCCGCAAAGGCTTTGTCCTTCCAAGCAGCTTGTGCACGCTCGTAGGATCGAATGGCGTATTCGTCTTGCATTTCACGGGTAATGTCGTATTTCTTGGCGGTTGTTTCAGCGCATACTCCCATATGGAATTGATCGTAAACATCGGTTAGACCATCTTTAATCAGCCCATCCTCCATCTTGATGTGGCCAAAGCTAGGCAAACCGCTTGCTCTAGGCAGATAGTACGGAACTTGGGACATATTTTCCATTCCGCCGGCTACTTGGGCTTCACTTAAACCAAGCTGGATATTCTGGGCGGCAAAGACGACGGCCTTCAAACCAGAAGCGCAAACTTTATTGATTGTGATGGCCTCGACGCTCTTGGGTAGACCTGCGAATATTGACGCTTGCCTAGCAGGTGCCTGGCCAACAGATGCTTGCAGGACATTTCCCATATAAACATCGGTAATCTTCTCAACAGGTACTTTAGACTTGTCGAGTGCAGATTTTATAGCAACAGCAGCGAGCTTAGGCGCAGGTACAGTAAGAAACGAGCCGTTGAACTAAGAACAGTGGCCTGTTAGCCGAATTATTGTAAAGATGAGCAATGCTTTGTTACCACGAGCATACCTTGGCTGTTGGCGTTCTAGACGCACTTAAGATATAGGCATCATGAACATTTTGTCGGAGAACAGTCTGCGCTGAGAAGTGGCGAGTCAATGTCTTGCGAGACGTCCCTCGGGCGAGGTGCCTGGCTGTCTCTAATACCATGGTGGCAATACGATTCTGTTTGAATAGAGGGTAAGATAGCAAGATTTTAGAAAGTCTGCCTTCTCGATGTTCCACAGCCCTTAGGGATACTATATAGTTATGTTTTGGGAATGCAATGGTTTAACAACATACATAGGTAGGTGGTAGGCATTCTACATGTAGTCGCCGGGTTGCCGACGCTATCCCTGCCCACCAATACCTCGGCTTGTGGCGGAACAATGGCCAACTCCAAACTTCCCCACGTTTATCCACTATTAAATCGTATCTCCAATACATACATATATTCGTATGTAATTGTGCGGTATTGGCCTTTAGAAATGATATGCTCGTTATCGTGAATACCCGTGAATACCTACTTTGTACAGGTACTCTTCCCCACTACCGGCCGTTGTCCGCCTCCCCCTTGATCCCCTACAACCCCTACTATTCACATCACATCCCGCTTTCTACGCATACTAACCTCTTCCTACTACGTCCAAAACATCATCTTGTCTTGTCGGCCCATAGTCTTGACGAGCGACATTTCTAAACATCTCAGGAATTGGAGGTCCCGTTCTTGTTGAACCTATCAGCGCTGCACTAGCATTAGCAATCAAACCGTTCTCGTCATCATGTCCACCGCTGCCCGCCGTCGTTTGATGCGAGACTTCAAGGTATAGCAAGTTGCCCGTGAGTGTCGGTATACTCAGTTAACAAGATTTTCAATCCAGCGGATGCAGACAGATCCTCCTGCTGGCGTATCGGCATCTCCTGTACCTGACAATGTCATGACTTGGTGAGGACAATGCCTGAAGCCCAGGATACTCGCCACTGTTCCGGACTGACCATTGTGTATAGGAATGCAGTTATCATCGGCCCTGCCGATACCCCTTTCGAGGATGGAACATTCCGCTTGGTGATGCATTTCGAAGAGCAATACCCGAACAAACCGCCGGCTGTCAAGTTCATCAGCCAGATGTTCCACCCTAACGTATATGCCACCGGAGAGCTTTGCCTGGATATCTTACAAAACCGATGGAGCCCCACATATGATGTCGCTGCCGTGTTGACAAGCATACAAAGGTAAAGCCGGTCCTCTGTATAACTTGGGGGCGGGCGATGCTGACTTGGGTGTCCTTTTAGTCTATTAAACGACCCGAACACGGGATCCCCTGCGAATGTTGAAGCCTCGAACCTCTACAAGGATAATCGTAAAGAGTACACGAAGCGGGTGCGCGAGACGGTAGAGAAGAGCTGGGAAGACTGATTCCGCAAACCACGCTCGGGCTAGGGCGAGTTCCTGCTGGGCAACAGGAGTTCACTACCGGAGTTGGCGTTTTGGTAGGCTAGGAGCATACTTCACGGTAGCGAAAGACAAGGCGTCATGGCAGGAACACATCTACATATCCACGACACGAAATTTCACTCGGCTGGCGTTGGCGATAAGTACATAGTATGCGTGCTTGGTGGACAGAGTCCTGCGGGATTCCTTCCTTTCATCATTTCTTGTTTCCGGGTTTACTTCGCATGCAGGCGGCGTTATCGCAAATGACCTCAACTTTACTTATTTCCATGTTTTTGGTCGATCTCCATTGCGTCTTTTCAGTGTTGTATGCATATCCATCTCCCACCTTGAGCTTGGTAGACAGCGGTCTATACCCAGGCTGTAGTATAGTGCCTACACACCTACTACCAGCATTGGTAGTCAAGGAATGAACGCGCATAAACCCGCAATCTAAATGCATTGTATGCTATATACACCGAGTCCTCAAACCTTGTACCTTGTCCGTTCGCTTGAAACAAGTCGATATGGGTGTCTGCCAACCATATATATATTGCATACATACTTGGTAGTGTAGTATACCTCTTCCCTAATAAAATTTCACATTCTACAGACCTATGAAATGTTTTGTTTAATTTCTTGTTATTTTTAAAAAGCGGTATAAGGCTCTCTGAGTCTTAGGCATGCTAGGTTATTAGTACCGATGACACTTCATTAGGTTCGATATGGCTTTGCTCTAGTCTACCTACCTAGGTACCTAACATACTTAGTAGGTAGCAGGTGGGGTTACTGAGGGGCCGAGAAACCCCCCTGATTCTGCGCTGGTGGAGGTCAGGAACAGCGCCTGGAAAGGACCTAGGCATGCCAACCTCTAGGTGGACTTAGGGGAGTCATTCGGGAGTCATTCAGGCACCCGTACCCATGGTCGAAGGGCCCCCAAAAATGGCCAGCCAACCCTGTCGAGGCGCTTTTCACCCACCTTATGCTCCTCCCGGCTTATCATTTATCATACAGCTGTAACAGTACTACGCTGCCTCCAACTTACACATCCAAACGCGACTCTGGTTTTTTGGTTTGGGCTGTGTTCCTCTGTGTCGTCTCTGCCGCACGCCTTCGTTCTTTTGTTTTTTTTATTGCTCCCAACCGCCAACATCTGTTTCTTTGGCCTGTTCGCCGTCTAGGCGGTCGAGCTGTGTCAGAGCACGTAAACATCGCTTCCCTGGACTAAACAGAATAGTATGACATAGAACTGCTCGCTTTCGTTCCTGTTCCTCCCACCTCCGATTGCTCACGTCTCCGTCATCCCACCACCTGCTGCGCATACCCGCGTCGACGCTACACCACCCTCCGCTCCGCCATGTCGAGCGCCAACAGCATCAAGGTCGTGGCCCGCTTCCGCCCACAGAACAAGATCGAGCTTGAATCAGGCGGTGAGCCCATAGTCACCTTCGATGGCGGCGATACCTGTTCTATCAGCGTGCGCACCACCCCCCTGCTATCCTATCTCAACCTGTTGTCCGCCAATGAGCACTATGACAGCTACAAGGGCCGACTCACTGACTGTCATCGTAGTCGGCCGAGGCCGCCGGCTCCTTCACCTTCGACCGTGTCTTTGATATGAAAGTGAAGCAGCATGAAATCTTCGATTACTCTATCAAGCCGACCGTTGACGATATCCTCAACGGTTACAATGGAACCGTCTTCGCTTACGGCCAGACCGGTGCCGGAAAGTCCTACACCATGATGGGTACTAGTATAGAAGATGACAATGGCAAGGGGATAACGCCCCGTATCGTCGAGCAGATATTTACTAGTATCCTGTCAAGCCCCCCGACCATCGAGTATACCGTCCGAGTTAGCTATATGGAAATTTACATGGAGCGTATTCGTGATCTACTAGCACCGCAGAACGACAACCTCCCTGTCCACGAAGAGAAGAACAGGGGTGTGTACGTCAAGGGCCTTCTGGAGATATATGTCTCGAGTGTAGAAGAGGTCTTCGAGGTCATGAAGAGGGGTGGTAACGCCCGAGCCGTCGCGGCGACTAACATGAACCAGGAGTCTTCCCGCTCGCACTCCATCTTTGTTATCACTGTCACTCAGAAGAATCTCGAAACAGGCTCAATGAAAAGCGGACAGCTCTTCCTAGTCGATCTTGCCGGTAGTGAAAAGGTCGGCAAGACTGGTGCCAGTGGCCAGACTCTTGAGGAGGCAAAGAAGATCAATAAGAGTTTGAGCGCGCTAGGCATGGTCATCAATGCCCTCACAGACGGCAAATCTTCGCATATCCCCTACCGTGACTCCAAACTGACCAGAATCTTGCAAGAATCTCTGGGAGGTAACAGTAGGACCACCTTGATCATTAACTGCTCTCCAAGTAGTTACAACGATGCCGAGACACTGAGTACGTTGCGGTTTGGCATGAGGGCCAAGTCGATCAAGAATAAAGCCAAGGTCAACGCCGAACTCAGCCCAGCGGAGCTCAAGGCCATGTTGGCCAAGGCCAAGACCAACATCACAAACTTCGAAAACTACATCGCATCCTTGGAAGGGGAAATACAACTTTGGCGCGCCGGCGAGGCGGTTCCAAAAGACCGCTGGGTACCTCCACTATCGGACGGGGCACCAGTCGCAAAGGCTGATACCAAAGGTGTGCGGCCATCAACACCATCGCGGCTCGTTACAGAAAGTCGCTCGGAAACGCCCGCGCTAACGGACCGCGCTGGTACTCCGAGTCTCCCTATGGATAAGGACGAGAGAGAAGAGTTTCTGCGGCGAGAAAATGAACTTCAGGATCAGCTTGCGGAGAAGGAGTCTGCTGTGGTAGCCGCCGAGAAGTCTCTTCAGGAGTCCAAGGATGAATTAGTATTTCTGAAGGAGCATGACAGCAAAGTTGGGAAGGAAAATGAGAAGTTAACGACAGAGGTCAATGAGGCCAAGATGCAGCTCGAGCGTTTAACATTTGAGAGCAAAGAAGCCCAGATCACCATGGATGCTCTAAAAGAGGCAAACTCTGAGCTCACCTCGGAGCTAGATGAAGTCAAGCAACAACTCCTCGATGTGAAGATGAGCGCCAAGGAGACAAGCGCCGTTCTGGATGAAAAGGAAAGGAAAAAGGCGGAAAAGATGGCCAAGATGATGGCTGGTTTCGACTTGGGAAGCGACGTATTCAGTGCTAACGAGCAGTCTATCGCCAGTGCGATAGAACAAGTCGAGGCTTTATACCAGCAAAGCTATGAAGGCAACCCTATTCCTTCGGAGGACTTACAGGAGATCAAGACGAAGCTTGTGGAAACGCAAGGTATAGTTCGGCAAGCCGAGCTGTCGCTTTACAGCGGTGTCTCTGGTGATGCTGAGGCGCGCCGGCGGATGGAACTAGAGAGCCGTCTAGAAAGCTTACAACAGGAGTATGAGGATCTCCTCACTCGTAACCTTGGAGATGCCGATATTGAAGAGATTAAGGATCGTCTGCAGAAGGCGTATGCCAACAAGCAAACCACGCAGATGGAATTAGTGGATGAACTCAAGGCTGATATTGCCCAAAAATCATCTGAGAATGCTCGGATGAAGACCCTGATTGACGAGTTGCAGTCTCGCATCAAGTCAGGGGCCGTAGCGGCTCCTGGTCTCGCTAATGGCAAGACCATACAACAGCAAATTGCTGAGTTCGATGTGATGAAAAAGAGCCTGATGCGGGACCTGCAAAATCGATGTGAACGCGTCGTCGAACTCGAAATTTCGCTTGATGAGACCCGAGAACAGTACAATAACGTTCTACGCTCATCTAACAATCGCGCGCAACAAAAGAAGATGGCGTTCCTCGAGCGCAATCTTGAGCAGCTGACCCAAGTTCAACGCCAGCTCGTGGAGCAAAATAGCAGTCTTAAGAAAGAAGTGGCCATCGCTGAGAGGAAGCTTATTGCCAGGAATGAACGCATCTCGAGCTTGGAAAGCCTGCTGCAAGATAGTCAAGATAAGTTGATCGCATCAAACCACCGGTATGTTCTTAGAACAACTCGAGGAAATAAGCACGTACTAATAGTGACTGTAGGTTTGAGACACAACTCACAGCTGTCAAGGAGCGTCTGGAGGCAGCCAAGGCTGGTTCAACTCGTGGCCTGAATACGGGGCCTGGCGTTGGCGGATTTAGCTTTGCCAATGCAGGTAGCCGCATTGCGAAACCACTTCGAGGAGGCGGCGGTGAGGCACCTGCTCAAGTTCCTACTATTGCTAATTTGCAGAACGAAGGCAATGCCGGTAAGAGAAGCAGTTGGTTCTTCCAGAAATAGAGCGACGACCCGTGGTTATCGAGGAATCTTGAAAGTATCAAGGAACAATTTGATATGGAAAGGCCGTGGCATTATAGGAATATGATACCCTCATAAATTTTGGTTGCTCCATCTTGGAGTCGACGACCGGAAGTTTTGGTTGTCGAGTGGCGGTTCTGTGGGGAGGCATCGTCGGATTTCCCCAGAGGTGGATAATCACAAGACCGTCCCAAGTACAAGCCTTCGATGAGAGGGTGTAGAGCAGGCGACCACCGATGGGACAACGAATGGGTAACGTGATATATGACGCTACCCTTCTTCTTCTTCTATGATCTTCTTCCCTTTTTACTTTTTGTTGGTAACGTCACCTGGAATGCGTGCATCATGCATCCATACAAACAGACATCAGGGCCCGGGGAGTTTGAGTACCTAAACTGCGACGAGGACCATGCTGGGTTGGGCTTTTTTTCCTGAAACGAATTGTATGGGTAGAAAGAAAGAAAGAAAGACTTCTTCATCTGAGTGAATAGCATACCGATAGACGAAACCCAAATCTCACGGTCTGGTTCCTTCATTTCAAATATAGTCTACTGTAATGATATTAGAGTGTCATCTCTTGATGCCGTTGAAAAGGGGTAAAGGAAGAGTTTCTTGGGTTCACCTGTTACTCGATTGATAAGGTACCTAGTCTGGCATCGAGTGCTGGGCGCAAAAACATCCAACTGCACCAGCTGAATCTATCTCGATCTCTATCAAAGTCCCTACGCCAGTCAGTAGTAGTAAAACAAACTTACAAGGTCAGCCTGTGCGTTTTTTCACATCCCTCCTTGATCCAACTATTGATGAATAAAACAATGCGACATCTACATTAACTCCCTCCTAGGGGAGGGGAGAGCAATTTCAGTCCCAAGATTCAACGAAGCGAAATGGAATGGATCGGGTGAAAAAAATCAGAGGGTTCTCGATTCAGATTTATCCCTCCCCAACTTCCAATATGGATGGATGGATTTGAGAGAAATAAATTAAAACAAAAGAAGTATCTAGGGTATATATAACACGATACTGAGTTGATGAGAACTGGTAGTTGACGTGTGAGGTAGTTGTTCCCAACTTTATACGCAAATAGATAGCTCGCTCGCTTGTTTATTCGTTTGTTCGTCCGACATCCACTCATCGATCCATTGATCCATCCTTATTCTCAATCACCACCACACGAACGCCCCCTTCCTCTTTCTTCTTTCCTCTCCTTTTATGGAACCTCGGTCTTTATCAATCGTGGTGAAGAAGCCCCGGAGGTGTGTGTGACTGTATATGTGCTTTCCACTTCATAATCATGAAAATATATTTGCCCACTATCCATCGTTTCAGTCGCCCCTATCCGAGTCCAGATCCATTTTTTCTGTTGTTTCCCTTGGAAGCTCGGCCGATCCGGCCGTTGAGCTCGCTTCGGTGCTTCTCCTCATCTCGCGAGTACTAATCAATTCTCCCTTTTCATCACCTTCTCCCATATTGGCTAGTACGTTCTTCTGGTCGCCTTTCTGGGGCGTCGACGTCTGGTCCCTCGAGACTTTAGGGGTCGTCGGGACAATAACGTTGAGGACACAGTCATCCAAATGCTCGTAGAACTCCTGCGCCGTAGAAAATCGGGTTTGACAGATCGAGCATTTAGCATCTCCGCCATTTCGAGAGCTGCTTCCACTGATGATCATCTTCCGACTGTTCGGGGGTGTTTGCTCGACATTGTGTACAGCGGTTAGGTGCCTCTTGAAGACGTCGGCGCGATTAAATGCCTTCTCGTACGCGGTACCTGGACCTGGGCAAAATGGACATACCATTGTCCCTTTATAATGGGTGAGAGCATGTCTGTTCTTGTCATACTTACGGGCAAATCCTTTGGTATGATATTCGCACGTTTCTATCGGGCACTTTTCTGGTCGCTCTTCTTGATGCGTTAGCATATGCGCTGCTAAGTCCTTGAAGACTCGGCCGCAATCTGGATGTGGGCAGCGATTCCGATTGTCCTCGGCTTTGGATATATTAGGGCTGCTATGAACGGTGCTTTCCAGCGATGGTGCCACAGATGGTGCCAGTATTGGCCCTTGAGGTGGCGCGGGAGCAAGCCTCGGGGCCTCCAAAAATGATGGCTGTCGGGGCAATGTGTACTCCTCTATCATCCGGACTTCATTTTCGTCTTCCCCACTTGAGCTGTCGTTCTCATTGATGTCGATCGATTGCCGCACCTCCCGCATCCAGTCTTTTAGAATAGACATTGGGGGCCAATCACCACTCGCCTTACCGCTCCTGTGGGGGTGGAAATGTGCTCGTCGCAGGTGAGCTGCGGCGTTATAGTAAGCGCCATATTTCTTTTGGGTGACGCATGCTTTGCATTTAGATAGAGGAATGAGTGGCTGCGGTGCATTTGGGCTTGGGTTAGGTGGCTCGGTGCAAACCCATCGCTTTACTAAAGCAGCATGCTTGGCATCGGTATGCCTCCGAAGTTCGTGTTCGCCGCGAAAGCCTTCAGGGTATTCATTGCATTTCGTGCAGAACACTCTCCGGAGAGGTGGACGTTGATACGAGGTCCTTAGTTTCGTCGGAGAACTGAGGCCGCGTGCTATGGCACGCGTAAAGGCGGGGCTTTCCGCTACGGTGTGTCTCCTTTCCTGCTGCATCCCGAAGGCAGATGGTAGCATATCCTGGTCACCTCTGTTCGCCCAAGGGTCTATTGGTCGCCATTCGGAGATCGATCTGCGGGGTTCCCCAGCCTCACCAACGACCGCCGGCTGAGTGTACGAAATATGACGGTATATAGGCGTCCTCTGTCGGAAGAACCCGTTGAATCCGACATTGTCAACCAAATATCCACTTCCTAGTCCTAGCAAGAAGTCTTTAGTCGAACGGATACCCCATGCAATCCACTCTTCCTTTCGAATCGCGGACAGTGTAGTGGCGAATAGAGCTCGTTCGTTTCCATCCATCTCTAAAACTGGGCTATCAAGGATCATCGGAGTGGACCACGCGAATACATGGACTAGTGCCTTGTACACGCTGTGCATCGCCGTAGCGCCCCCAGAGATGGGCAATCCGTTTTGAGCCTGAGCAGGAACGGTTCGCGAAGGCGTCGAAATAAGATCCGCCAGAATCGTTCTCACTATGCTAAATATGCAGAGCGAAATAAAAATAGCGAGCCAGCTCTTAGGTTCAGACACGACTCTTCGCATTGTCACCCCCTCAAAAGATTGTAAGAATTGAGCCATGCAGTTGTAGATTAGTCGGTTACGACTATCGTAGTCCATATCATCGGGGAGAAGTTGCGCATTAGAAACATTAACTTCCGTTCGTATCGACGGCTCCGGTTGTTGTAAGTCGTAAAAAAGTATCTCTCGTAAGAGTAATTTAGCGCGGTACAAGACGGGATACTGTACAGCTTCAGACTCCCGGCTGTCTGACATGTAGCCCGTTAACCTAAAAAGCTCCCAAAACTGAAAGGGAACACCTTCGGTGTTCCAGCTCGCGGCGAGTACTTTGAGTACGGGTGGCGGATAGTCCTTCGGTTCTTTTGAATAGGTCGCCAACGTCGGGTTAGGCATAGGCAGAGTAGCCAGGTCCTCAGTCCACCAAAAGCCGTCATTAAAATCAAGATGAGTCTTGACTAATTCTACCATAGCTGGACTAACAAGGTACGTCCTCTCAAGGTAGTCATTCATGTTCCTCCGTCTTGCCATTGGGGACGTGACGGGCGTGTGCGTTTGTCTCGGGGAGAGGGCTTCTATTTCACAGTCAGACTGTACCGTTGCATCACCTTGGAATCAAGAGCCTACCTGGCAGCATGTAATCGGCCAAGTTAGCCAGAGGGCCACGATGGCATCCGAGTACAGCCCATAGCTCATCCCCAGCAGAATTCGTTTCTTCAGAACAGAATGCGCAATCGTCTCTCGAATCGCACTGTACTCTATTAGCCCAGTTATGTGCCTCCAGGAGCAATAATAAGCTTACTGGCTTAGCTTGAACTTTACAACGGAGACAGGGACCAGTGTCGCGAGGCAGTCTCAGTTCTCCGATAGACTCTAGCCTGGAATGGCCCATTCTACTTCGCTTAAGTGGCGGAAGCATGGGATCAACCTCCGCCTCTACTTGCAGTGAGTTCCGATGTTGAGAAGGAAACTCGTTTACTGGAGGATATCCCGGGACTGAGCCTCGGCGATCTCTAGGTTGATTCATTGTGGCTAGTCCCGGTAACGCAGACGGAACTGACAGGCGCGGTAAAGGAGCAGGAGAACCCTGTTTGAGATGATCTGTGCCGAAAACCCTGGGCTGTGTTGAATCAGAGAATGACAGTGGCAATACACTGTTGACTGAAGGTCCTGTTTCCCGTTTTAGAGGAGCCGCATGCCGCTTTATATGCTCGTCTCGATCCTCGGCCGTCGAAAAGCCATAAATTTGATGGATGCACTCGTCGTGCCAACATTTAAAAGAAACCTGACGCCTCGAGATCAATGGTACCGAACCTCTTGTTCTCCAACCTCGGAAGACAGGATCATAATGCGCAATATTCTGTTCCAGCCACGAACTATAGCCCTGAGGGGCCTCGCCATGAGCGTTTACTCCCAAAGCGTCAAGGAACCTTGCATCATAAAGGTCGAGGCCTGTTGTTGTAGTGTGAGGATGTGTAATTGAAGATGCAACATATGTAGCGTGACGACGTACCTTCATCAATTAGGTAGCTCTCGATGCATTCGCATCGGTATTGGAGTGACCGGGCTTCCTCGATTTCACATAAAACGGGAACACTACCAGACAAGTCTTGGCAAGTTTTCCCTCGTTAGTACTACCATGCTAATAAATGAATGATGCGACGATGCATCCACCAGTGTAACCGAAGAAAAAGGGAATAAGGGAACATACTTTGACTACGCGCATACCTCTCAAGAGCACTGAGTTTATGTCGTAGCATAGCCAGCTCAAGGCGTCCATCGGGTACATGTCTAGCCGGAAGCAGCGCGGCCAGCTTTGCCTGGATATCGGCTTGCTGCTCAAAAAGCCTTCGGATCGTGGAGTCCAAGGAAGGATCATAACCGGGTGTCGCCACCGAGGTCTCCCGGGTATCCAAGATGGAACCGCGACGATCTTGTCGCGGCTCAAAAGGGTCAGTAGCCATCCTGCGCGGAACCTTATATTCATATATGATTTCGTTTCTCAGTTTTGCCTTTCTTTTTCACCCTTTCCGTTTCCAATTCGCCTCCCTCCCCAATCCTCACCCTCCCGGGTCCACGAGGGTCGGCGCAATTGAAGGCGCAAAAGCCTCTGGCCAGCCGTCTATGAGGCGAAGGATGAATTAGGCCGGGACTCCAAGTGGTGGTGCCCCGTGAACGGACTGGTCGATGGTTTGGGGGCTCTCCACCTCGCCGAGCTCACTCTCACACTCGCGTCCTAAAGGTTCTATAACTAAAGACATCAAATGCGGTTTACCGGGGGGGCAGACGAGGACAACCAAAACCACGATGACGGGATTTGAGGCTGGCGTCTAGAAACACCAGACGACGCGAAGAAAAATTTAATATCAGACGGTCCTGGGATCAAATGCTCATCTCCTAATATGGGCCAATGACAGACGGGTTGGGACAGCGTCGGCTGGATTCTAGGTTTTTGACGTACAGTACTTGTATAGGGAGAGAGGAGGCGGGATGAACTTAGACCAGCTGGGCACGCTCCGGTCCTCAGGTCCCGGGTTTCAATCCGCTAAATGGGGGGCAGTTGGTCCTGGAAAAACCCGGGCTGAATGGAGAAATAATGGGGTAGTGGTAGTAGTCAGTCACACTTTTATTTCCTGGGCTGGCCTGTTTTGTATCCTGGCGCAAAGCTGTCTCGGTATCAGGGATTGTATAGTGTAAGTATACCTAGGTAGTGTGGTATGGGTATGGTATGGTATAGTATGGTATATAGACAGGCAGGTAATCCGGGAGGTAAGGTAATCAAGGTAGGTAATCAGGTAATCTGCATCTAGTGCCAGGTACGGTACATGGCAGGCAGGCAGGCAGTAATTTAATGTATTATGTATCGAGCATAAGCAGCAGCAGCAGTAGCAGTAGCAGCAGCGGCAAGTGTCAGGAAGGGAAAAGATTGAAGTGAGATCAGATCGAGAAAGAGGTGATGGGGCAGGGCAACGAATTGGCTAATAAGCTTGCTTATACTTCGGCCGCCACGACTGGCTAGGAGAGAGGCTAGCAGCGAATACCTCAGACAGGGCAGATACCGTAGTGTACTAAGTAGGTAGTCGAGGTAGTCTAGGTATAGGCAGGTAGGTAAGTAGGTAGGTAGAAGGTAGGTATAGATGGTGGGTCGTAGCCGGCGACTGATAGATAGATTATAGTAACCAAGAGAACGAACCCTGGTAGTGTCAACTTGTATACTAGTGTAGGTAGGTAGTGTAGTGTCGGTACTGTAAGTATATGTGTATATGTATGTACAGTAGGTGGTACTCAAGTATGTATCTCGTTTGTACCACATGCAGGGCAGTTGAGGGTTGTAGACGGTATCACGAAATCACCAGCCCTTGCGTGAGGACACGCTAAGAGAGTACTTGGGGACGTTAGAGTGTCTCTGGCGCACCAAGTAGCACACATCACACAGGTGGGCAGCCGTGCAGGGCAGGGCAGGCGCCGGACAACCAGAGACAGACAAGACAGGGCAGGGCAGGGCAGAACAGGGCAGAACAGGGCATGGCAGGGCAGGCTGGGGGCCAGGGCTAGAAGTCTCGCCTCAGAAGTTTTGTCGAGTTGTTATGACTAAACAGGGTATACTATCCACCGACCAAATACCTGACCGGCGTTTGTGTGTAAGTAAGTAAGTAAGTACTATAGTACTATAGTATATATGTGGGTAATTAAGTACCCTTTAAGGACAAACCGCGAGTAAACTACTTACTTTTACTAACCCGCGCATTTGTAGTGCGAGCTACAGTACTTGTAGGTGGGTAAGTATCTATCAATTGACTTTTGCGCCGAAGAATTGTGCGATGCGATAGAGCTTGGGTGGGTCCGTAGCTCAGTAGATCCCTGATTCAGCATAGCTTAAGTACTTATAAGTATATACTACGGGTCAGTGGAACCACGGCGAAAGAGAGAAAAAAAAAAAAAAAGAGGAGCAGGGGTCTGGTCAGTCACTCGCAGATACCTGGAAACATACCAAGCTCGACTGCACTAGGTACCTAGCCTACTTACTTATCAAGTAGATTGCTATATATTGCCTACCTATATGCTGTACTCAAGGCACTTAGGTCTGCTATACAGTACTATTCCAGGTATGTGGTATATGGAAGGTAGATAGATAGATAGATAGATAGATAGATAGATAGACAGATAGATAGAGTTCAAGGTATCAGCTGTCGTCTATTAGGCAGTCAAAAAGGTCAGCGCGCGCGGACTTGGCCAGGCGTATACTAGTACGTGTGATGTAAGGATCTATGCATGCATGTGCGTAAGTACGCACATCACTTACCTAAAGTTATATGTAGCCGTATAGACGTCCAGAGAGCTGTATATATGGTGTACATAGGGATGGATATATGCGCGCATGCCTCGAGGAATTCAGTTGATAGACGTGTCATAGATGTAGACTATCGAGTGTAGCGACGTATGCCCAACGCTAATAGACAGAAGTAATTAACCATAATGTATTCTTATGTATTTCTCATTTCTTTATCCCACCACGAGGGGGCAGAGGACAAACAAGAGAGGAGGGGTATCTGAAGTTGGGGTATTAGACAAGCTCAAGGCGCTCTCCAGCCAACGACAGGGAGAGGGACAAGGCCGGATGATGGTGACAGAAGAAGGGCGCATGGCTCACTCGGCTGATAATGCATTCGCAATTAATACAGTCGAATTAGAATATAGAGACATGAACCAGGTATGGAGTACATATGTGCACTAGATACATAGTGTATTAGTTCAAGGGGACTGGGAGCAAACTGGAGACCAAAGGAACCAATCAATCCCGAGGGGAGGGGGAGGGCTGGAGACACTTGACGATGCAATACAGCGTACAGATTCCCATCAAAGAAGAGAACGGGGACGACGAATGGAGAAGGAGGAGAACCACTCGCTAGGTCACATGCTGCTGGGGCCTATTAAGTGATGCCCATCATTGTCTCGGTGTTCTCGGTGTGAATTATACTTACCTCAATCTATCTGGGTGCTAGGTTGAGCAGTGTTCGTTTGAGACAGAGACAACTAACTGAATCTATCAATTATGTAGTATGTAAACTATGGAACTATAGTATCAGATAGGAGATAGCCTCTTGTCTTACATATACATACCGGTATATGTAAGTCTATCTACGATCCTGTCTAGATCAGGTAAGTACTTACTCACTCATCTAGTACCTACATGAAGAAGAAAAGTATAACACGTGTTGAGCCGCTGCAGCAACGAGACATGCGAAACTCAGCACAAGACGAGACATAGTAGCCTGATATATTGTCATACCAGATAATCTTATGGCATATGTGCAGAAGAAGATGATGATCCCGCTCTCTTGGCACAGACCTACGTACCATGGTCCGTTGGATGTTTAGGTGTTTCGTCAAGATCATTATACATGATAATAAGAGTCTCAACATCGAGACCCTGGTGGCAGCATCGTACAATGTCAGTGTCAGTGTCAGTCAGCAGGGTCGTAGTACTAATGTAGGTCGAAATATCATAAGCCGTACGTACGCTACCTGACCGTCCGAATAAAAAGGATGCAAGATATGGGGCAGAGGGTGGGCGAAAGGACGATCAGTCAGTCTAGCCTCTCGCCATTTTCTGCTCTCTATGTATGTATGTATGTATGTATCTACTCTCACTCTCTCTGGTGTACACGTGCATCGCTCGCTTGCTTGCTTCGTGCAGAGAGAGGGTCAAGGCTGCCGAGCTTTAGCTGAATGCTTCAGGCAGGTAGATAGCTAGTGAGCGGCACCTCCGCACAATCGCAAGCTGGGCTGAGAAGTGCTCGAGTGATCACGACGGCCGTGATTGGTGTGCGCTCTCCAAACGACTGCACAGGAAGTGGTCAGGGTACATGATAACCTAGCACGCTCACAGCGCCCTTCGTTTCGATGCCCCCGGTGCCTCCTCATTGGACTGATAAGGGCTCGATCGAGATACTGCTCACCCACATTCGACCGTGGTCAGGCTGGCATCAGCTCGGCATTCAGGAGCTGTATGGCCGGATCATACCGTAGTAGCAACGGCGCGAGCGAAGCTAACCCGTCTTGCTATATTATTTAATATGCAACGGCACGAGATGTAAGCACTTAGTCTAGTCCGCTCCATTGCGTGCCAGCATCCCTATCCAACATTGGTTAGTCGATAAGCTGAAAGCAGCGTGAACCTGCTATCTCCGTGAACGGGCCTTACCATTTGCTGCTCGGTACCTGTCGACGCTAATTGGTACGTAATGTAGCATGTAGAATCTGTATCTAGTGCACACGTTTTGGGGGTGAGGGAAACATACCAGGCAGGCAAGCAGGGAGAGGTGTTATTTGTCGTTACCTATACCACAAGACTGACTGGCTGTGAGTAGTGACTGAGTAGGTATGGTCGTCACTTATCGGTTAATAATTGCCTCACAAGCTCCAGCCTCCCCGTTTCCATATGCAGCAACACCAAGCTGGATCTGTGATCGGCAGTCCCAAAGTGGCCGTTGGATGCTTCCCGTCGCCGCTGTTGTCTTGATTACATGCAGGATAAATAACAAACTTGTCAAACCAGATCTCGCGAGACCAGGCTGTTACTACTACACTACTTACTACCTGTGGTCAAACCAGAAAACAGAAAACACACACAAAAAAACGACTTCGTCCAACATAGCACACGAAAGTGACTGACAATTATCAGCCCAGGCAAGCCCGCTAGCAGTAAAACCGCAAGTGTGACGCTTGTAACCGCGGCCCCCCTCCTCCGCCGCACTCCGAGCGTGATCATATGTTTTCTCGATCTAGTGTGTAGCTCCAGAAAATGTGATCTCCTCAGGCCTTGGTTTCATAGACGGGGAACGGACACGTAGACAGGCAGCTGGAATGGTTACAGGATCATGCCGTCCCAGACTGCACGACAGTGCGGCACATATCAGACGGACAGCTCCCGCAAAGGACACCTTCTGTCTTTTTCCCGTCCGTTCGTTCGTTCGTTCGTTCGTTCGTTCATTCCTCCATGCCTACTACAGTACTCAGTATCATCCATCCATCTACCCACCCACCCCGCCATGACAATCCCCATCAGCTCAGCTGTGCGCGTTGATCGCTTGTTGAACTGTCCTGGGGGGGCACAGAGGGAGGGGCGGCGTGAAGGGAGGGAATGTGGTGCGTTACACTGAGCCGGTAGACACGCCGAACGCTTTGGGGCGCTGATCCTTGCCCTGTTGGGACCCTCGCAGCTCTCTCAACGGCATTGGCAAACCTGAAAGTGCCGAGCGAAGCTTACCGGCCCGCCCTGGCGAGATGAGCCCATTCTTCCTTTTCACTGGGGCCGCCGAGAGTAGCGTAGGTACCTGCTCGCCTGCTAGTCTGTACTGAGTATTGCTCGAACAAGGATCGACATTTCGTTTCTTCGTGGGGCTATTTGGAGCGGTTCTGGATGCTGGATGGCTGCTCTGCTTGTGCAAGTTCTGTGTAGGGTAAGGCAAAGCAAGGCGAAGCCTTTCTTTTTAATTCTTCACTCTCTTTTTTCCTTTATTTCCCTTATTCCCTTATTCCCCTCTCCCCCCCCGCCCCCCCCTTATCTGCTCTGCTCACCCCTTTCCCCTCATCTTGGGCAGCTGAAATGCCCATCATGAATCGCGAAGGGTCGCCGAGATAAACTAGTCTAGAACTCTCCCTTCTCAATTCTACAAGTACAGTACAGCTGTATTCTTTTTCAGCCGCTTCAGCTCCGCACCTTTGACAGGTACCGTACTTGATCTCCTGTTCAGCCACGTATCGATTTTCTGGAAACCAACTCCACCACAAACCCGGAAAGCTGAATGAATAGTACCGTACAGCAGTATGTAGCTTACACTATATTGACACTATGCAGAGCAGTAGAGCACCACATCTATATCATTGTCTTAAAGCAGCAAGTGTGCATGATGAAATATGCACAGCGAGGGAGTCCAAGGACGTTTGAGTGTAATAACGCCGCAGCTGGGATTCGGCCGAGGTGGGATCACAGAGTCTAGTTCGCGCGCGCTCGTTTCATCGGTCCACCGCCAAAACAGCGAGTACGATGAGTGTTGCGGGCAGAGTCCGTCCCATCGTAAAGGCGGTCAAGTGTCAGAAATACTCCGAGATAGATTGATAGAGAGGGTGATACCTGCACTACCTACATGCGCTACAGGAGACATTCCACTCCTCCTCCTCCTCCTGCTGCTGCTGCTGTAGGTAACTAAGTAAGTATACGTATGGGTATGTATGTAGGTAGGTAGGTATCTCGCTCTTCGGCGGCAACGAGTTGACGTGCTTAAAGTGTGTCCTAGCGCATACGGCTCATGCCTTTCGCTACAGCTCTCTTCGAATCAACGTTCAGGAATCAGCCCGTCACATCTGGGATCGCGCGTCGCCAAGAAACAGGGTGCAGATAAGTGTGAACCGACAGACAGCGTCAAGTGAGTTGAGTCCCTGGTCCGGGTACCTCTTTTCAGTTTCATATACTCCGTACCGTACACTACTACTACTTGTAGTACACTAGATTAGACGATACTATCTAGTGTAGTGTAGTATACCTAGTTCAGTATACATCTATGCGTAGTACATCCGTAATCTTCATCCTCAACAAGACATGTAGACAGGCTTGAGCCAGTCGCCAGAGAGCAGTACTCAGTAAGTACCCTGCCCTGCCCTGCCCTGCCCACCCTCCAGGTTCTGCTTTTGGCAATGTCCATCTCCTTGTCATCTGCCATTTCAACATGTCTCTCTGCTCACGGGTCGAGTTACTGTGCCGGCCATTGGGCAGCAGCACTAAGGGTGACCGCTTATTCTGGTGATTGAGCAAAAGGCGGCAGCATTAGACGAGCTTGCGAGCTTTGTTGTTGATCCCTTCAGCTTCCCGACCGGGGCTGGTGTGGCCGAAGCCCATTCTCTCCAAGAGCTCTCTCTTTTTCGGTAAGGGAGTGCCGTCCCTTCTCTTGCCTTGCCTTCAGCTGGCCCCCAACATCTACTAGACTTGATCTAGAGAACGCCCTGCATCGGCACTCTGGATTGACAAGTAGGTAGATACATTGCGTACCTAAGCTAAGTAAGCTAGCTAATGCGCTTTGCTTTGCGCGTGCGTCAAATTTCACCGTGCAATGGGAATTGTCAAAACTTACATACACTGCCTGCTTGCTCACCCCGAACTCGCGTAATCTTTCGGCTGCTGACGACGTATACGTATACCTGGTATATACCGAACCTCTAAGCCACTATCGACAGGGCACGAACGCAAGCGGGACCTTTGTCTGATAATCCCCCGAAGAGCGCTAGGGTAATTCCTCTATGCTCATCTCTCCAGCCTCAAAATCCGTTACCCCAAGTTCTCTCAAAAAGTGCCGATCCAATTAGATCGCCGATAGCTGTCACGGGAGAGGCGTAAAAGTGCCTTAGGGGCCGCCCTAACGCGCCACCTTGCCCTCTTAGCTCGCTCGTGGAAGGATCATCCCAATGATTATTATTGCGTTTAACGGACGCTTATCGGGGTTCTCGCGGTGCTGAGTGAATATCTTACAACCTTTGGTCGGTGTACTGTCGGTGTAAATAACGAGATTGAAATTATAGAAATGTTTCCACCATGTGCGACAATTGTAACATTAGTTATGTAATTAGTAGGAGTCTCGTGGGGGCGAAATTTTACTACATCCCTACACGATCACAGATCTCTTGACACAAAGCCCCCCTTCAGACCTAAGAGATGATCGTGCTCGTGCCATGTCCAACATCAACCTGTATTCCCCGAGCAATGTTTGTAATGTTCGTCACATATATGAACATCAGGAAGCAGAGGCGAAGTATGACACATTGGTTTTTGACCCATAAACGTTTCCATATATATTTATTAATCCTCGTGATCCCTACATCAAGACGCGCTGCAACAGTGGCATGGCTAGGAAGACGTTAAACTCGCCGCCGGCAGTCTCGGGTACGGGCATAGTCTCACGTACGCCCTATGCCCTATGCTGAACTATGCTGAACTCACTGGGAAGCAATGCAGTATGCATATCTGCATGAAGCTGTGACACCCAACCATTCCAGATAAGATAGTAAATAGACAACAATATGAGCCTCTTACGCAACAGTGATGTGAACGTCCCGTCGATAGCTTATGCGTGCGTGCTTATAGTAGACGCAGCTAGACAGCTAAACAGCGAGAGAGGGTGCAAACCATCCAAAGGCTACAGCAGAATGAATCGTGTATTAGAGTGGGCACAACTAAGCTTCGGGAACACTCTCTGCGCCGTCATATCCGTACATGAAGAATAAAACCCCAGGCCTTGACCAAAACACAGTGTTCGAGCTACCTGACACAATCACTTGCCAGGGGGTGTAAACCGCTCCGTCCTAAAGTTTCTCTTGTGCCTATCTCTGTTCTGACGAAGCATCCATCAAGTGGGTAAAGAGGAGGCATATCGTAGGCATATCTAATTAGCATAGGACAGACACAAGACAGATATCTCAATTTTTATAGTTTCCGAGATTTTTCAGATAAAATAGGCATTTTGTATCGGATAGTAGAGTTCTTTTCAGCCCTACGCCGCCAATATACATATTCAGGGGCTATCAGTAGACGTTTATTAATATATATCTACACCCTGACAGAAACGACGTGACATGACAAGATGTAGACCCATAAACGACAACTGCAGTAGCAACTCATATATACATATATATCACAGTATCGACCGACCTATGCCTATATCCCATCAGAAACGATTCAGCACAACACGACACGAACCCAAAACCGATAAAGCACGGGAGTGACTTGTATACGTAGCGCATCAACGCGACGACACACGGCCGCTATCCGAGCTTGCGAGGGCAATAGGAGCTTAGTACAAAATGGGATTTCGAAATAAAGTCGGCAAAACGAGACGATATCCGAAAGGAACACAACAAACACCATATATCCCACCACCTCACCCAGAAGCACCATAGAACAACTCGTAGTATTCGAATGCAGCAAGAAACCTACTACCCCCTATACTCTGCCATGCTCATGTAACCAACGGCAGTCTACACGATACTTTACTATAGTATACCATATGGTATATGGCCCAAACATCACGAGTATCAAATCACCTAACTTACCTCCGTACTTTCGACGTGTACAAGCACGTGCGTGCCCTTCTTCGCCCCAGGGATATTCTAGCTCGCCAGACTAAACAATATATCTAACTTATATCTTCTTCCTACCCCCTTCCTACATATTTAGATACCTACCTACATAGCATTCGAGTTTTCCCTCTCCTACCCCCGACGAGATAAACTCGGCGTTGATGTCGAATCTAGCGAATCTAGTTAACATGGAATACCTATATATCCATGTGCAACAATCCTTACATCTCTCTCTCTCTCTCTCTCTCTCCCTGCCTATGTCCCTGCTCGTATAACGTAAAACAGGCAGAACAGGCAAGGGAGGAAAAGAACCTACGAGATTCCCATTCTCCTTCCTACACGACTAACCAATCACCAGTTTCAAAAGCACAAATCACCAAAATCATCAATGGTACAAACTACAAACCACAAGCACGCAAGGAAGTAAAGATCTGAACCTTTTCTATATTGTTTTCTCCTCTCCTTCTATTTGCTGTATCGTCTAAGCTCACCCACCGCCATCCGAGATATGGATAGGCAAGACCCAAATAGTTGAATATATAAGTACTTATGGATGAATGAATGCTTTGCCAACCCACTTTGCTTGCCCAAGAATTATTCCCCGTGATATATCCACCCACGGGGTGGAGAGAGTCCAAATAATTCCACGCTTCTCTAATCGTATGTTTCTCTGTTCGGAAAAGGAGCGTCGAGGGCTGTTGATATCGCCGCTATTGTAATAATTAAGTCTTATTGCCTCCACTGCGTTTTTTTTGGTTTGTGTAACGATGCCTTCAATTCCTTCATTCCAATTGTGTCCATCTCTTCTCGCGCAGCGGCACCTCCTTCTTGCCCGACCCATCCATTGCGTCTCGCCATGCCCAGTACTCGCCTAGTCGAACCTCGGCATACTGAGCATAGTCGAAATCAATGTGGGAGATGGTGGCCTGGATCAGCGCCCATATCCCCCAGTAGAAGCCCGGCACGCCCCGAAACATGTCTACCTCGTCGAGCAGTTGCTGTGCCTCTAGCTCTTCGTCGATTCTCTCACCTCCATTAGACTTCTCTACTAGGCTGAAGTAGGTATGGATGTACTCGCGGATGAACTCCAGTCGTTGTGCCCGTGTCGGCAGCACGCTGTAGTCACAGTCGAAACCACCCCACTCGGCAAAGTGATTCGCGATGTCGAAGGCCGCGGGTGAAGGCGTCGCATACTCGTAGTCGATGAAGCTCACCGAGGGCTGTTGCTGTAGAGTATTTTGACATACTTCACTTATATCGCCAGTCCCATTCACCTTCGTCCCCGGTCCTTTGGGCTCAATTATAACATTTCCGCTCAACAGGTCACAGTGGGCGAAAACAAGCTACACCATAACATCAAAATTAGTGTCCGAGTTAAAACAAAAGGCGAAAACATAGGACCTTCCCATGGCTCGCCCTTCTATCGCCCACAGTTCCTCGGGGGTAATCAACTTACGCCATTCTTTCCTAGCCCAGGACGCTGGCTCAACTTCTCAACAAGCCATGAAAGCTGTTCTTGAAGTTCAGACTGCCTCGTACGCTGAGAATCTGTCTTGGTAGGCAATGCCCTTATCCACTTCTGCATAACAGTCCACACGTTTGGTGGGGGTTTGCCCGGTGCAATGAGGTCAAGAGGCGGATTATGACAGCCATTTGTAACGCCGCTGTTCCCCGTGTCCGTCTCATGTATGCAAGGCACAGTGGCATGCCACTGAGCTATGCGTCGTGCCACTGCAAGGTATATAGACGGGTCTCGTAGGTCCGCGGGCTGGCATACCTTGCCCTGGATAAAACGGTACATCATACCGTTGCGGAAACGGGCAAGTAATTTCGGGGCCAGGCCATGCTTCATGAGCAGTTCGTGGTTTTGTGTCTCGCGGTGACGGTCTATGATGACGTCGGTGCCGTGACCGTAGGCTCGTAGCAAGATGGCCTCACTATCGACCTGCTCTTTAGATAGCCCCGGTTTTCGATTGACAGCCTTGAGCAGCGTGTTTGTAATGCCGTCCGTAAAGCGTACGAATTCGACCTTTGAATCTGGGCTTGACCATTCGGGTCGTAGGGCGAGGATGAGTTGTCGAGCGGAGGAATCGTCGTTAGTGGAGTCGTTCGAAGAGTCGTAGGATAGGGGAATGAAGCGGATTTGGCCAAGATGGTCGCCATTGGCAGTCCCGTTCGACATGTCTGAAGTCATGATGTTATTATAATTTATGCTGGCCTCCTCCTTCTCGTTATTTTCGTTGTTGGAGCACCTTGTCGATGTTGTTTCTTCGATTCTGTTCGATTCTGCCAGGAGTTGGAGCTGTTGTCGTAGTACCCCCCAGATACTTAAATACTCGCTGTAAGTAGGTAGGGGATGGTATCCAAAACAACCACAAGGGTCAAGGTCCTTTTATATGATTGCCTTCACAGTATACAACGAGCTCCGGCACCCGGCAGCTTGAATCAATCGTTTCTGTTGTTTCGACAAATGCCAAGAGTGTGGGTATCCTAAAATTGCAGATGCGCCTCGAAGGGACGGGTTTATTAGAGACGCAGCGGTAAGTGCCGGAGCGGGCTAAAAGTTGGCTCGCATGTGATTAAAATGCACCGTATTACAGTGGCATAGATTCCGAAGACACGTGGTATTAGAGGAGATGGAGGTAGCTTTGCAGTTTGGATAATGGGCGTTTTTGAGGCTGTCGGGGTCCCGCCTCGAAGATCCGACTGCGAATCAACGTCATAAACCCGTCTATCGAAGGGTTCTCTGCGCAAAGGGTGGTGATCAACAACGTTGGTCGGCTGCCGACGGCAAACGGCAGGACGTCACAGGACAGCAAAGCAGTGTACTAATCTACCTAGAGGTAATGTTGTAGTACGGGGTACGTAGTATGCCAACAGACTGGCACCTAAAAACTGAAGTAGCCAGTCAGAATGCCGAGCAGCTTCTTATCAGCCCCTTCCTATTACCCAGCCCCTACAGGATCGCAGTTGCCTACCTTGTCAACTGACGAATACCTCGTGCTCCTTTGTGCGTCGAGTTCAGGGGTAGCTGCAGATTGGTATCAGAAGATGGTTGCCGCCCGCTGTGTACCTACAGTAGTACACCTAACAAGACCCCGGTTCAACTGCGGACCCGCGTCACCGGTAACCCATCGGTCGGGGGATTTCTTATCGCCCTGGTCGGTATGGTTCAGGTATTTGAGCCGGTCTTGAATTAATGTATTGCTTTGATTCAAGATTGCCAAGTTAAGTTCAGCTCAAAGGATATGGTTAGGCAAACCATCGGTGTAGGTAAAGACGTTAGTACATGCACCTATGAGAACCCAGGAACCTGCGTCGCGGGGCGTGCCTTCTTTCCTAAACTAGCACTTGGGCCTAAATAAACCGCCTAAGCTCCCTAAGCTCCCTAAACTTTGGGTCTGGAGAGGACGCCATTTGCCGCATCACAACGTCGCGCGACCACTTACCTCATTGGGATTGCGAATAGTGATAAGGCCGTTCTTTCCAGCTTATATTAATCACCTGTTAATGTATCACCCACCAATTATAGTAGGTAGCATTCTATACGACATATAGTGTCGTGTTAGAGATATATTTCATTCATACTGTTGACCAAAAGATGTAAATATTTAGTGTACATGTATGTAGCTTGGATGCAAGTTTCGGGCTTTGAAGAAATGAAAATGTAAATGTACACTCAACTTAAATATTGTCGGGTGCTATTTCCATCATGTTATCTCCTCCCTAAGATCTCCTTTCTAGCTACCTAACTAAAGTAATAACCAAATTCTGTCGCTATAAGCACAAATGCCAATTCCGAAGCTTTCATTTCCTCACTCGCAAAATCACACCCATACCCATACCCATTCACTCATTCATACCCATCCTCATCCTCCGAAACATTAAACCCCATAGCCCGACACAACCGTCGGAACCACGCGGCAATGCGAATCGCCCACTCATCCAGCGTATCGCTGAAGAACATGAGCAGCCGGCTGAAGAAGAACAGCGCGAGGAAGGACAGGCTCGCGATGACGGCGAACGCGTACCAGTAGTCGGTGCCGTGCCAGTACATGTACAAGTCCTCGACCTGCACGGAGAAGTAGCTCGTGAGGAAGCTGATGGGCAGGAAGAAGACGCTCAGCTTCGCCAGGAGCGTCGCGCTGCGCGTGAGGCGCGCCGTGGCCTCGGAGTCTTTCTGTTGCGTTAGGTTGAAGTACTAAGTGCACGCCGTTCGTTAGCTCAGGGGTGTACGGAAAGGAGACGAAAGGGAAAGGGGAAAAGGGGGAGGGGGAAAACCAGTAGTGGTAGTAATAGTACGAAATCTAGACTTGGTCCTTACCGTACTCGAAAGCGCACTAATCTCCCCAAGATACCCCTCGATAGAGTTCAGCATCAGATACTGCAGCCGATCGCCCAACCTATCGAACCGGCTGAGGGCGGAATCCGTCAACATGACTCTACGAGGGTCCTCGACGTGTCCATTCCGCGCCTGCGCGTCGGTCTTGCCGAGGGCCGTGATCTTGTTGATGAGGTTCTTGTAATTCTCGAACAAGTGCTTCAGTTCTCGCAGGTCCTTGCTCAGGTAGTGCAGGGTGGGAATAATATCTATGCTCTTTTTCCGGATATGGGGGCGCTGAATAGTCAGTATGTATATCTAAAGGAGGCGGATGAATAAACGACTTACTGCGCCCTCGAGAACTTTACTTGTCTTCTTCATTGTCAGTTTCCCGTTCATCGCACGCGGCTAATCACGCAACTCACCATATGCTCAAGTTTTCTCTCAGCCGTTTTCAAAGGTCCAGCAGCGACGTAATCTTCGAATAAGTAATAGAACAGGTTACTCGTGCCTTCGTCCGCCAAGCTAACCGGCTCGCCTCTAATGGCAAACGTCATTCCCGTCTCATGTCGATCGAGGCTCGGCTTATCGCGAGAATGCCATTTACTAAGCGGTCGTCGGACCGAGTTGAGAGAAAGGGGCTTCCGCTTATACAGGTCGAAGCCTTTCCGGGAGAGCTGCAGGAGAACGTCGAGGGTGTTGGCCCTTATGTTCCCTAGCTCCGCGGCCCTCCACTTACACGCATCTTCGTTCGGCGGTGGCGTCTCGAACGATGGTTGCTCATGTATTGACAGTACAGTATCTGATGATGACGGGTTACTATGGGAGTAGATGATGCCGGAGTAGCAGCTAGAACATACGGTCATTGCAGATTGTCAGCCATTGCCAATGTTTAGGTGGCATCATGCTTTTAGCCTGGAATTCATGTTCCCCTTTTGGTCTCTTATGCAGCCAATGGGCTCCGATACACAAGGCTTTTCGGTTGCATCAGTATCTACCTTTGTGATTTCGTGAAAGCGCACATACCTTTTTGTGTCTGGTCCGTCGAGAAGTAATTCACAGTATTCTTAACCTGGAGATATAATTCCATACTATCGTCATCCATGGCCTCCCCCATCAACTCGATGGAACCTTTCTGGAACTGCGCACTCAGAGGCGACTCTATGGGGGTATTCACACCGTTACCGAGGACCCCGAGCTCGACGTCTGGATGGCGATGGAAATGCTTGCCACGCATAGATCTCTCCTTGACTTTGCGTGGGGTGGTCAGTGGCTGTAATTGCGCCGACATATACATGAGGCGGACTAATCTTTCAGAGAACTCATAATGGTTTCCGATAGCAGCCACAGCCTCTCTTTGAGTGCTCGGGTTCCATATATTTCTTGAAGCGAAGTCAGTAATTATCCAGGGGCAACGTGACGTATTGGAATCTGTCATCTAGGGCGACAACGTACATCCATCGAATCGGGTAGTTTTCATCCCTCTCACTAGCTAGAAGCTTCTCAATATGGTCAGAACCAATGTCAAATGCAATGCGCGCGCGGTCGGGTCCGAATTCCACTATAAAGTTCTGGCTATTAAGATTTTCTGCATGTGGTGTGGCCTTTTGAAAGACTTCATCAAGATCGAAGTCTTCGAATATGGCGGTTGGGCGATCCGGTGGCCCATTGGATTGCCTCATCTTTGTCTTACGTTACAGGCAGCAACGGCGAAAGCGACGCGTTATATCAATCGACAGGCAGGTAGTCTATACACGAAGGCTCAAATAACAACAAAATAATACCGTATTCGAAATCTACATTTACATGTAGGAAATAAAAGCGAAGAAAGACAAGATTTGTCGAAAACTCATGTTTTGGCATTGAGATTCAAGGTGGTCGGTCTGCTGGTAATCATATATGTAGTCCTGTGCGGCCCCCAAGCCAACAACACCTGACGATGCATATGCAGGGATCGCTTTGGCCAGCGTCACGGGCGGCTATAGGCAGGTAGACGCTGGCCAGCCCTCCAAATAGCCAATAGTTGCTATTCTACAGCGCCACAGCCGTTCCTGTCCCAGGTCTGCTACGGACAAGGCTGCGAGCGGCGCTCTGTCAGGGTTATATTAAGCATAAATTTACAAGGCTGCATGAATTATCGAAAGCCACTTTTCGAAGGATTGTTTCTCTTACACTACCCCGGCTGGTTGTGATTCGGCTGAGGGTCCGATATGACGATATGACGATATGACGGGATTGCCTTCCCTATAGGGTAAGAAGATATGAAGATAGTGCAATAGGTGAGTGACTCTTGGCTTTCTGACTCACTAGTAACGCCGACATAGCGATACCTATTCAGAATAAAAACTAGAGATTGAACCAAAGCAAGATAGAGCTTTTACTTGATTAGAATACCAAAATTCAACAAACTCGTGATCTCTACATTTTCGTGCTACTGTGTCTCGAAGAGAGTGCTAGCAAACTAGTCTAACCGTCACATGCTCAAACAAAACCCATGACTTTCGACTGGTGTTCCTGATCGAAGATCTAGTTACTAATATCGGCACTTATAACCCAATCACCAAGCGAAACGCCCATCAGGGATTAGGGGGGCAATGGAAGTGAACACGACCGGCACGTCCAAGTATGATATCCTCGTCATCCCCGCGGACGAGGAGGGCTGCCATTTCTATCTCGAGCAGTACAAGCCGTTCAGGCTAGCATCGCTGCAGCAAGATGCTCACGGTATGTCGTACATTTTCAACGATGACGAACAAACAACACAACAAACAAATTTCGTGCATTACTTGTCCCATGTTACGGCAAGTTATTCACACAGGAGATGTAACTTACACTGATATGTTGCGTGGTTGAACATAGCATTTGGATCCACGTACGCGCGAGAGATTGCGTTCGACGAAGCGGCATGGCTCGGCCGTATCAGCAATCCACTAGCAACGACCTTCGTCGCGGTGCAATCAGACAGCAACGAAGTCGTGGCATCGACCTCGCTCATTGGGCCTTTGCCAAATACCGGTACCAGCCCGGCAAGCAATCCCTACCAGATCGTCTCGGGAGGAATGGCACAGGGTGACACAACTAGTAACAGTAACAACAATAACAACGGTAACAATACCGACGCGAGGGGTGAACCACTGTCCTTCCAGATGTCGGCCGTCTACACCAGTCCCGCGGCCCGGGGACGCGGGCTCGCCAAGTCTCTCATCAAAGCGGCGACAGAAGAAGCGTGCAACCGGGCACGGGCAGAAGGAGGGAGGCCACTAGCCCTCAGCGTAGTTGTCTACGCAGACAACAGCGCCGCGATATCCGTGTATGAGCGTTGCGGGTTTGCGAGGGATCCAGAGGAAGAGCCCAAGCTCGTATTTAACGAGCTCAAGAACTTGTCTGAGAAGCAGCTGAACATGTACTATCAAGGAGGAGTGTCGTGATGGGAAACTGGAAAGGGGCTGCACATTGTTATAAGCGACAAACAATGCACTACTTACTATATACGACACTAATCTTACGAACCTACAGTAAGGATGTACTTTCTGTTAGTGTGTGCATGACGGCCGGGTTCCGAGAGCCGTGCTGTCGAAATGAGGAGGGACCGCAAATGTAATGGCATCAAACCCTCTCCTCGATAGTTCCTTGACTGTGGTTTGCTGCCGTGTTGTAATTGAGGATAGCAGCGGGGGGTTGCCAAGAGCGAACGGCCACCGCAATCAAATCCCGCAGGGGTCCCCCCTTTTCCCAAGAGGGCAGCTTGTGACGTCGTTCCCGCCCAGCGTCGACCAACGAGATCGCCGGCGCGCATCTTGGACATTGCCCATCCTCATTGAACTAATCACTATTCAGTCTCCCATGCCATTTCCCCATGCGCTATGTTTCAGACCCTACCCGGTTCTAGTCAGGCTACACCAGACTGGCCAAACCTCTAGCGATGCGCGATGATCCTGCTCTAATGACCCTAGCCATCTTCTCAGTTAGATGGTCCCCGAATAACCAACCTAATTAGATGGGTGGATAGTTCAGCTGGGTAGTGGGATTTGCAGAAATGGAAAATGGGAGCGAGATACAATAATAACCTGGGGAAATCCTTCTCAGAGATGCCTACACTATCTGTACATTCTCTCATCCATCGTCTATCCAGCCTCACCTTCATTCGTTCCTTACCGTGATTCAGTTGACTACGCGATAGTCAAGAGGGCAACAGAGTTAGCAAGCCGGCCTTCGTTCCATTCTTTACATACAACAACAATATATACATCAATATTTTTATATATACCACGCTCTTTAACCAAACGAGATATATCTTGATAGATTGTACACGGGGAATTACATCCACTATTATAATACACCACAAGAAGCAGAGCAAGAAGATTATAGAGAGATAAAGATGCCCTCCATGCAATCCACCCTCATCCTCGCCACGACCCTCCTGGGTTCCCTCCTCCAGCACGCCGCCGCGGCCCCGGAGGCCAAGCGCGCGGCGGTCCAGTTCCCGGACTGCATCTCGACGTGCCTGCGCAACTCAGGGTGCTTCGACACCTCGTGCGTCTGCGACAAGGCGGCCTCAGGTATCCTCTCGGACATCGTCATCTGCATGAACCAATGGTGCCCCTCCACCGTGACAGCGACAGACTTGATCTCGCCTCTGGAGGCCCAATGCGATCTGCCCAAGTCAGCCGTGCAAGATGCCGAGAAGAAAGGCGGCGTCGCCGACGCCACTGACGACGGCGACAGCAGCGACAGCAGCGACAGCAGCGACAGCAGCGACGAGCCTTCGTCTACATCCGCAAAGCCCACGGCAACCAAAGACAGCAGCGACGCAAAACCCACATCCACCGCCGCCGGCAAGAGCGGCGACGATCTAACCGTCACCTACGACCTCGGCGCGCCGCAAACCAACCCAGCTCCCACCGCCTCCACGACAGTGAAGCCCGTGACCTCCGGCACGCTGACAGTGGCGAACGCCGGTACGACTGGCGCCGCCACGACCGGCCTGCTGACCGACGACGACGCCCAGCCAACGGCTACCGGCTCTCTGGGCGCGGCTACGAGCGTATCTGCCACGCCCTCGTCTACTGCTGCTAATGGCCAATCCACCGGCTCTACGGACGACGAGGACAACGCTGCCGGTCTTTCAGGCCAATCCTCGATGTTTGGCGTCGTCGTTGCCATGGGTCTCGCACTCGCTCTGGGCTTCTAAACGGACCCAGGGATTCCTTTCTACGCTACCGGTTCGAATGAGAATGGGAGACAAGGCCATGATGTGTCTAACTCAGACAAGGGAATTAGTCGCTAATTTGTGAAGACCGTGGCATAATTATAATCTAATTTCTCGTTGTATATAACTGCTCAAGTTTGCCAAGCGCATCATCAATTTTGCTGTTAGGATAGCGTTCATGATACCAGAACATTATAGAAAGTGGTTGAACCCCGAAGACGTGGCTCACATATTGCATTTTAAGTGACATTGATTATGAGCCTATGATTTGGGTTTATAAAATCGTATGAGAACTATAAGCACAACACGAAATAGCGGGTGCTCAATATACGTTAGATAGTAGATGTGATATTAGCGAGGATAGCAACCCATATTTGGCAAGGTAAATTTTCCATAGCACATAATGCTATATATTCCTTGCCGCATGATGAATGACGCAAAATCAAGCCTAGTCAAACACCAACAGCTTATTTTATCCTAGCCCATCAGGAGATAGAATTCTCTTGAGCTTGCTCCGATACCATGTTCCAGCTTCGGATTTGGGGATTGTAATTGGTGGATGTGTAAAGTCTTCTTCGAGAAATGCTCGAGCAACTGCCTCTGCTGCCTCAAGCTTCCGAGTCTCGTCCTCTGATAATTTCGAACACGAAACCTCTAGGTCTTCGTGGCGTACCATTTGAAGTATGATTGACTCAGCCCTGTCCACGATTGCTTGGTCCACACCGTTCATTGCAGCGCAACGACTGCCGAAGCTAGAAATGCTTCGGCCTGGCGCAAATTGATATAGATAGGTTACCTGATCTTCTGCTGTTGGGGTGTCAAGGTCTATGTGGATCTTCATATGGGCGAAAGCTAGCTCTGCACTTTCTACAAGAAAATCGCCGTCGAAGATTTCATGAAAATGAGTCGCAACTAAAAGTTTTGGTCGTTCGGGGCCAAGGCTAGCAAAATGATTAATAGCAGCGGTCATTAGACCTGCACCGTCTTGGTTATTTGTTCCTTTTCCAAATTCGTCGATAATGATGAGGCTTTGTCGAGTTGCGAAATTCATTGCGAACGCCATTTGGCGCAAGTCGACGGCAAATGCGCTCTCCGAGCGAGCCACGCTCTCACGTGTCGAGATCCGTGTTAGGATGCGATCTGTTAGGCCGATTTGAGCATGCTCAGCCGGCACGAAGCACCCAATGTGCGCTAGATAAACAATAATTGCAATTTGTTTGAGATAGACGCTTTTCCCAGAGTGATTAGGACCTGTGAGAATGACTGTGCTTGGTAATTCTGGCAAGTCATCGACAACATCTAAAGGTGCTACATCGTCACATTTGTTTGTGGGGTTTCCTGTTCCTCCAGATAAGAAACAATCATTAGGAATGAACGATGGTGTAACTAGTTCCTGTAAGGGGTGACGGCCACCTTGGATGTATATGATGTTTTCGTTGGTCATTTTAGGTGCAGTCCACTTGTTCTGGCTGCAAAGAGTGGCTAAAGCAATGAGACTGTCGAGTTCACCAAGTACTTCAGATGCCGCTATGATTGCTGCTTCCCGACTGATAATTTTAACTCCTAGTTGATGGATGATTTCAATCTCCTGATCTGCGAGAAATGAGTACGTGATAGTCGCAATCTGCTGAAAAATAAGATAAGAGTACCTAAAATCATGCAGTATAAATCTCCAAGTTCCTCATCAAGCTCTGTCATCTGCTGGTTTTTGTAGTAGGCACTACCATCTGCAATGAACATGCATGTCCATGTATCATGCAATCCTTCGCCATTATAGTTGCCTTTACCAGTCTGTGGATTGATCGACACAACCGTCAAAAAGCCCAGTTGGGGGAAGAAGATGCAGTTTTTCACATATCTTCTGGCCCACTCTGGGAGGCTGCCCTGTAGTTTAGCAATCACGTTAGCGAGGAAACTTTCCATACCATCATAGCTTCTTTTTCGTTCATCTAAAACTGCGTCAATGCCTTGCTTCACAGCTACTCTTCCACGATCGACGGACTGCTCAGAGTCAATCGTTTCTGTGATAAGTTCTCCTACTTGGCGAATCTGAACGGGATCGACTACTTGAATGACCTAAGAGCTTTCCTATTAGACCAATGCTGTTTATAAGATACTGTCTATAGATTACCTTCTTAACTAGGTCGACCCTCTCTGCGTCTGGTAGAGCTCGAAGAGATTCTCTTAATTGCAGGCTATAGGCAGCAAATTTTTGAAGCATAGCCCAGACGCTATTTCCCACGGTTATCTTTCGACCAACACTGTCAATACCTTTCCGGAGCAGTAATATGACAGATTTCATATCTTTAATTTTTCTGAGATCTTTGCTGATACCGCATAGGGCATCAGCGTTACCTGGGCGAAGCAAGAATGAAATTGTCCATTGCCTCTCGCGAATGAGATCAATGTCGGTGCTTGGTTGTAAGAACATCCGACGCAGTTTCAACTTGCCCTGGGGTGTAACAGCCAGGTGAGAAAAGAGACCATAGACGGAGAGGCTCTCTTTAGCACCCGAAGTAGAACCTGCTGGACCTCGCTGGTGGCTGTTGGGATGATACTCTGATTGCATAATCTGCAATGAGGCAAGCGTGTCGGCGTTGACAAACATAGAGTTGAATAAAGAGAACATCTGCACGGACCGAATTCCAAAAGCGGCCATGGCATCAGGATCATTTGGCAGATATTGTATGGTTCTCCTACGCTGAATATCGCTCAGAACAGCAGCGGCGCAGCCAATCTAGGGAATATTAGCTATGCAAGATCTTAGGATACCGAGTTTAGAATGGTTCTAACAGAAAGTTGACTATCAAGATTGACGAACGTGGCCAACCGCATGAGTTGACCCTGTCTAGATCCCTGACTTTGGTCTTCAAGCATGATATTGTCAACAACAGTTGTATATAGCATACTTTGTGGGCCATCTGAGTCGAGATGAAGGTCTGCCAACTTGTTTTTCCCTATCTCGTAACGGAAGTCCGTTGAATTTAGATTTCTTAGAACATAGGCCCCAGGGAAATCTGGAAATAGTTTAGGTTTTGAACAGCTAATCAGCTCTGTCACAAAATCTTACCTTGTGTACCATTTACGTCTTGTGAGCCACGGGTGAGGAATTGGGCTATGTTCTCGGGTAGTCTCGAAGAGATAAGGACCGTGGTAGGCTGTGCATGGAGAAGTAGAGTCTCAACGAGGTCGATCCCGGCCATCGCCACATCCTCAAGCAGATATAGAGCTTCTTCAAGAGCAACATAGTACGCGCAGCCAATGGTGGAACCCCGAGGTCCACGGTCCCTCATATCAACGGCCATGATTATTTCGTTCAACGCATCAGCACTCTCTTCTGAGAGGATTTCATCATCCTCTCCACCCCGTCTACTCTCGAAGGTCTGACCTGCACTCGACGGACGCATAGAAGGGGAACGCAACGAGAGACCGGGTCGGCCAACACATGTAAGCGGCGGAGGCGAAGACCCATAAACTGGCGAGTCTAGATTGGGATTAATGGCGCTATTAGCTCTTGGGCGGTTGCTGAGAGAACGCCCTGGCCGTGAAACTCGACTATTTCTGGGAATGGGCGAAGAGACTATGGGTCGTTCTATAGGATAAGGTGTTTGCGATCGAGACGATGTTGCTCTTCTAACCCGGCCCGGGGGAGCAGATATGACAGTGGCGGCCTTCTGGGGGGGCTGCGAACTTCGTTGAAAGGATGCCATTGTTTGTTCCAGTTATCTATGTTTGATAACTTCTAGATGGGACCAGCTCTATTGAGGCTTACTATAGCTGACACTAAGAATAAATGAGCAGACAGGAGAATCTCAGTGGACGATGAGGCATCAGGGCATTTGAACATGATTACGATATGTTCAAGACTTGGCGGACCTCATCTCGAATTACGCACTCTAGAAGCTTGAAATCAGGAAAAGGGGAAGAAGAGTCCACATCATTCACGGATACCATAACTTAGGTAGGTGCTGCTCCTTTGTAGATGATTGCGAGAAGGAGTGAACTAGCAGCCTAACTTTCAGGGGAAGGAAGCGTTATAAAGCCCGGGAAGAGTTGCTGAAAAGGCAACTACATCCCTTGCCTTTATGTGCAACGTCGTTTGCCTACTAGGTATCATGTAACTGATGACCCGTTCCAACTCCATGTAAATAGACGTATGAAGATCACTGCAAAACCGTTGTCTACGTGGTCATTAATGGTGGGTTGAAAGTATTCCTGAGATAAAAGGCATTTAGATTGGATAACTTGGACATATTTTACTTAGTAATGTACCTATATTGCGTTGCATAGCTCTCATGTCTCGGTTGTGTTCCCCTTCACCCATGTAGCAAATTCGCTCCTTTGCTTTCGAATATCGATGAATCCCGGACGACTTTCCAATAAGCGAAAAGGGTTTCCCACGTAGTCTTTCTCGACCTCTCCGCTGTTGTTCTTGAATCCAGCTTCTCCTTCCTGCTCAATTTTCCCGGCCCAAACTCGCCATTGTATAGGCCGTAGCTGATTCGTCCCCGATACAAGCCCTAGGCAGATTATGAAAGTTGCGACAATAGTTTCGATCGTGATGTCGATGGGAAGCGAGGAGGCCGTGCCCGATTGGATCGAGGCTAGAGAAGAAAGTGATGCAGCTCGATGGGATTGGAGAGCAGAGTGTTCATGCGCAGAGTAGCAACTAGACATGAGGCCGGTTAGCAGGAGAAGCTTCAGATCTGTACTATCGCGAGTGGAAGGGTGTACATACGCATGGGTCAACAGAATTAGGCCAAAAGCCGTGGTGCTCTTGGATATCCACGTCATATTTTTTTATTGAATTAGAAGTCCGCCTATGATAAGGCGATGTTGTGAAAAACCTCACAGGTACGCATATGAGATAGTGGCTAGGCACACTTTTGATGTCATGATAGCTTGGTGAGCAGTGACATGTACGCGAATTTCCTTGAAGCTAGGCTAACTGCATTTTACCTTTGTTAAGGATTTTGATGGATTATAAAATCTTTGAGTATAGTATTGATACATCCCTAGTTATGCAAGGAGTGGGGGTTCAAGTCACCTTGTGGGCGAATTCCCAGCTCCTATTGGCTAAATAAAGCGGGATTTAAGCAAAGGCACCCGTCATCGGAACCCGCTTATTCTCACATGGAAATCTACCCCTCGGACGGAACCCCGCAACGCAAGTGATTTTTAGCTCTTAAAACCAAGGAGGGGCACTCTCTTAGGGCACTCCACCTCCCACCATTCTCAACACCAACAACGGACCCAACAACGTTCACTAGTCCATCGTCGATCCACTTGGGCTATTCTCTTTGAGGCTCATACATCATCGTTCTCTGCAAACAACAAACTGCAAGCTCGTCGTGAAACGGGAACGCATCCACCAGCTTCATCACTTGTTGATCTTCGTCCTCGGAACCCCGACTCGTCACCATGCCTCGTGTAAGTTTGCTACGAGTTCAATCCCGAGCCCATCCCCAGTATATAATATGTCGTGTGGTAGCTTGATACTTACAATTGACGACGTGTAGGTTAAGTACGTACTTCTCGACTGCGACAACACCCTCTGCCTGTCGGAGCGCCTGGCTTTTGAGGCCTGCACCGACTTGACCAACGAGGTCCTCGAGAAATGGGGCAAGCCTGAGCGCTACACCGTTCACCAGCTTCTTGAGGATTTCGTCGGCCACAACTTCCGTGGCATGCTCATTGGCCTCCAGAAGAAGCATGGCTTCACTATGACACCCGAGGAGGTTGATGCTTACGTTGACCGTGAGCTCGGTGCTGTCACCACCAAGCTCAGCGAGAAGTGCACTCCCTGCCCTGGAGCGCCCGAGCAGCTAGAGGCTCTTAAGCAGCAAGGCTACCCCATGTCCGTAGTCAGCACTTCTGCCAAACCCCGCGTCGTCGCCTCTCTGAAGAAGACCGGCATCGACAAGTACTTCCCCGACGAGCACGTTTATAGTGCTGCTACCAGCTTAAACCCTCCCAGCAGCAAACCCGACCCTGCTATCTACAACTATGCATGCCAGCAGTTGGGAGTGAAGAACTCTGAGTGTGTCACTGTCGAAGACAGTAAGAGCGGTGCTACTGCTGCCATGCGTGCCGGTATCCCTCTCATTGGCTACGTTGGTGTGTATGGTATTGAGGAGGGCCAGGAGAAGATGGAGCAGATGGCCAAGCTCCTCAAAGAGCAGTGCAACGCCCAGGTCATCATGTACGACTGGAAGGAGTTCCCCGAGTGCCTGAAGAAGATCGAGGAGGGTTTGTAAGTTGCCTGCCAACACTGGTGCTATCAGGCCTTGGCCTTGGCTGGTACCACGAGCAGGGCTAAAATAACGAGTGATGAACATCAGGATTTACGAAGCCCCTCTCTCAGTTAGACTCTAGTTATCATGGCATGCGGTTAACGTAGAAGACCCGAAGGCGAAGCTAGATGATTACAAAGCTGGTGATATTCGGCCATAGACCAAAAAAGACTCTGATTTCCCAGGCATACCAATCGAGGGCACGCATTGCAGTGTTGCGGTAATTTTCATTCATTTCCCAATACTTAATCGTGGCATGTGATGTGTGTGCGCTTCGTTATGACCAATCATAAACTGCGGTAATAAGTGTGTGATTCGAGCAAAGTCTGCAAGCCAACCTGCAGGGCGTTTGCTTACATGTACTGAAAAGGAGTCCTTGACTTGGCGATCCAATTGGAATCATGTAGTTCAGGTAGAATGTCGTGAGACATGCAATACTCGGCAGCTTGCATATGTGCATTAATCCATGTGCGAACTGCACCGGACACCTAGGTAGACTGAGACAGAGGACGGCGTCTCGCAAGGAACATGATGGCTGAGATGTGGTCCACTGGAAACTAATGAGGTCCTAAAGCCACTGAACGATTAACTTCCCGAAACGTGAGATCCCAGCAACAATATATAGTAAGGTTTCGGGACTGGGTAATTCCACTGTTTCGCATACCGCCTACGATACCCTAGAAGCCTGGGGAATCACCTTGGGTTCGTTCCGTTGGCCTGGGCCGAGTGCAAACTGCTTGCACCAAGTCCTTTTCAAGGAAGAAAACTTGAATAGAAATGTTAGGACTAATCCCTCTCTGCTAAGAAAACTGGCGTCTGTTTCCTAGTCTAAGGTCTTGGGGAGACCTTTGGTGGATGGATGCCTTTCTAATGTGCGCCTGATATATCCCCGATTTGAACATCTAGGATCTTGACACTAGACTGGCACCCCGAATTATCTGCAATGCAGATGAAAAGGTAATGTGGAGGCATGGGCATGCCAAACGAGTGAATACATGTCTGCAAGGGTAGCAAAACACCTTTACCTGCCGGACCCAACAGTTGATGAGTTGTTCGCACACCGCTGAGAGGTGTATAGACATTCCCGTTGGTTTCTATGGTGGATTTTGAAGCGTGTTAGGCTCCAGCGAAACTGAACAGACGAATTGTGATCTCTGGGTTGGTCATCTGGTGCTCTGAGCTTGGAACATTTTTTGATGGTGCTTAGGTAACTTTTACCTCTCACCGCGTTGATTTACACCTGCATAATGACTCGGTCTAGGTAAGTGGTTAGCTGTTCTTGCTGTAGGCAGCTAGAAACATCCTCATGCAGTATCTATTTATACGTAAAAAATACAAAAAGTCGTGACGAACAAATTGGTACTGTATGTGTTCGCCACATGGCGGTTCGAAGAAAGACCTAATTAGTAGGTAATAGTGGAACAGCACAACACAATTCGATTGGATTGGAGTGTCGCGACGATCCGCAACTCGTATTCCTACCCTCCAACAGCGAACGACATGTGCGCATGTCGACCACGACGACAGCGTGTGCAGTACCTCGCGCCGCGGTGTGCTGCGCAATGCATCGCCTCCGCCGTGCCGTCGAGAGCGAGCCGTTTAACCGTAGGGTCTGCGTAATCATCCCAACGCAGGGAAGTGTCATACCTACAGTATTCACTGCCTGCTTGTCTGCCTGTCTGTCTACCTGCTTGGCTCCAATGTCAGTGTCGTATGTCAAGACCAGGCAGGACCAGGATAGAGAGCCCATAGCTGTAGTACTATGGTGCAGAATATCTACCTGCCGGCATGCCAAACAGACCAGCACAAGCGCTTTGTAGGTTAGTGTATTTTCGTTCAAATATTTCACTACTAGCAGAGGCGTAGAATCTGATACCTACCTATGGGATTTCTAGTGTATATGTATGACATGACTCGATTTAGAACTAACAATAGAAGGCAGATATAGGTACATAGTGGATTGGCGGCACTCAATATGACAACCATTACAATACGAGGCCACTGCAAGAGCGATCCTTTTGGTGTCTGCGCCTCCCGTGTTCAGCACGATCTCCGGTTGAAGATCGGACACCATGCTCGGTAGTCGCGCGCGCGAATACCCGCGTCATGTGCCATACTATTTAAATCATGCGATGCACTGTAGATCGCAACATACGTAGTAGTATCTTATATGGCGGCCTCGAACGCTGCCTACATACTGATATTCGGCTTTTACTACACAACACTATTGATTTGTTTTTCTCACCTCTAGGACATGGAATCATTATTGGGCACAGAAAAACTGAATTACCTAGGCCTGTGTGAGTTTCGGCTGTATGCGAGAAGAATAAAAAGAAGCCCTTTAGAAACCCGTCCGTTGTCGGTGAAAATATACCCGTCTGTCTGGCCAGGAACTTACACGACAGCCAGCCACGACATCTCTACCTACCTCACATTGTACTGGTAGAAAAATGACATGCGTTGGTAGATGCTACGTCAGGTCTCGCTTATGTATCATAACATTGCATTGCCAATCTCCACAAACCCATGGCCAAGAGAGCCAATAGGCGCCAGAACTACTCTTGTCCAGTTTATTCTTTTCCTGTCTGACCGCGGGAAATCACAGAGAAACAGCTGAAATGGGGTCGCATAGAGCCGTGGCTTGGAAAATAAAATTACGAACTTCCAATTCATAACGGGTGGGCCGTGACAGAACCATGGGATGGAGCTTGGCTGCTCGCTGGTTCTGGTACTTTCTACCTAGCGTAGCGTGCTCCCTCTACGGACAGTATACGGAGTACACTACCCTAACCTACCTAGTGGAAGCTAGCGCCTAGCGTTAGCAAAAACACGGGCAAAAAGGGCCGCTAAGCTCAGCTAAGTGCGACTCTGGGCCCCGAACTGACCAATGAGGACGACGGGACGTGGTCGTATTGGGCAAAGACACGAATTTTGAATCGAGATGGGCTGGCGCTTTGGTATGGATGGGTGCCCCTGTCCGGCCAACTAGCGCTGCATAACTCCCAGAGAGAAAAAAACCCAAGCACCACTTCACTCCAAGCAAGCCGATTCCCTGTGATGTGGCGATCATTTTCTCTTTGGCAAGCTTCCCCGGACGGAGAGGCGGAGAGGAAGGAAAAAAGAGGAATCCTTGGACCGAGCTAGTGTTAGTATAGTACGTAGTGTAGGATTGATTCCGTGAAGAGGAGAGGCGTGCGTACAGTACTTGTAGTGCAGCGCAGAGACGCTCGCTGCCTGAGCCCCGACTAACCAATCAAAGCCGGAGAGCAAGCTCCCTTTCCTTGCATGTCCAGGTAGCGCCTCTGCCCTGTATACATTGGCAGCTAACGGTAGGGAGCAGGGACAGTCAGGGAGAACGAGGTACCCTTGCGGGTCTGCCGACTTCCAGGATACCTCCTACATGCCTCTCTCCCAAATGTTCATACAGTATAATTTCAGATGTTATATGCCAGCAGGTACCCTTTCTTGGTTATTTTGCCTCGTCTCCCGTTCCCCCTGATGTCCACTGTGTCTTAAAACTCGTAACTTTCCCCTACACTCTCGCTCTTCTTCTGATCCCAGGTTTCTCCTTCTCTCGTTTTGTAAGAAATCTACCTGACAAGAAGCTGTTGTAATACGCTTTAGGGATACCTTCTTCACGACACTCGTTTAAACATAACTACGCAAACTAAAAACTTGCTATATATTTATATATACCATTCTAATAGTCTAATTTATCCCATACCGTCAAGATGCGTTTCGCTTCCTTCATCGTCGCCGGCCTCCTCGCCGTTGCTGCTAGCGCCCAGTCTTCCACCACCAGCGTGGCCTCGACCTCTGTTTCGAGCGGTGACGCGGCCCAGTCGTCCGTTGCTTCCCAGATCGAGCAATGCCTTGCTAGCTGTGAGTAGAATCCTCGATCATACAAGCTCTTAAGGGTTCCATCCATCCATCCAGCCAAATATAGATGGAAAGACGGGACACAAGGGAGCAAGCTGGAATTCATCAGACCATGATCTAACCCGGTATCCGCAGGCGACGACAGCGACACCAAGTGCCGCGCGAACTGCATCGCAGTCCCGAGCCCGGACAACCAGAACGTGAACGCCACGACCTCGTGCGTCGCCGCCTGCCCCCAGGGCAACGGCACGGCCGCCGACAACCAGGCCTACGCGGACTGCGTCGAGACCTGCATCGGCGAGTACTACTACACGACCACGGGCACGCCCAACCTGGCCACCAGCAACGCCGGCAACTCGGCCGGCACCGCCTCCGTCACCGAAGTCGCGACCACCATCACCTCGGGCGGCTCCACCTTCGTCACCTCGGTCCCGCACAGCGCCTCCGGTGCCTCGGACGCGTCCCAGAGCACGGGTACCTCTTCTTCTGACTCGGGCGCTGGTGTCTACGGCCCCGTCGGCACTGGACTGAGTCTTTTTGGTCTGCTTGCTGGGTTCATCGCTCTGTAATCTCTACGCCCTTAATAAATCATCAATGCTTGCAAACGCAATATTGGTTCTGCATTAATAGGCGAGGGTGTTAATGGTGTTAGCGGTAGATTAATGAGATGAGGGGTGCGTGTGCTTTTTGGATGTAGGTTTTGGATCGTGGAAAGGAAGGGGGCTTTCTCAAGAGAAACGATGACGCTGGGTCAACATGAGATATGCGTTGTGATCTTGGGATAGGGGGGGTTGGGGAGGGGGGTTGTGATGTGGCGTGGTCGGGTGGTACAAATCATGTCAGCTAAAAGAGAGCTAAACAATGCGAGCTTTTTATTGGCCGATATTCTTGGATTCCTCATTCACAATTAAATCGCATGATACGTTTTATCCTGCTAAACTTGAATTCGGCTGTCTCTCCGGCACTATGCCTTCGCGTTTGCCTTGTAACTCGGCAGCGTCTCTGGTATGTCACTCATCCAGGGCAGGCTGAGATGCTTCATTTGCACTGCTAACTGAAACAGATAGTCAAGACTGTTCGATTGAAAAACATGGTTAGTTGCTCATATATGATGACATGATATGGCGTGGTAGGTGGGATTCTGTTATTTCACATACCTCTCGCACATCGTCTTCGCCTTATGGACGTTGTCACCCCACACATAAACACCATGTCTCCGAACAAGAACAGCATACGTATCAGGGTGCTTATCCATAGCCTCCTCGAGGAACTCAGTGAGATCCTCCTCGTGCGCCGTGTTCTCGATGACGGGGATGCGCAGGGTATCGTGATAACCCAGGTTCCCCGACTTCTGGAACCCGCGGCCGAAGCCCTTGATCTGCTCGATGTTGTTGATCTCAAACACCTTGTCACGCCCCGGCCCTTGCGTCTCGAGTAGTAACGTCACCAGCACCGCCCACTGCGAGTGTGTGTGGATGCAGCACCCAGCCCCGCGCCGCGTGAAGGCGGCTAGGAACAGCGGGGTGCATTGCGAGGGCTTGCCCTCCGGCGGCGAGCGCACGTAGGTGCGGTTCTTGAGGTCTGGTTGTTGCTCCTTGAGGGATAAGACGTAGAGGTCTTCCGCTTTCATCAGCTCCTTTTGCACGCCTGACGGCGCGATGTACACCAGGTCTCTGGAGTACGGATATGTGAGATGGTCATGTTCATGTAGAGGGTTGATAGGGGGTGAGATAGCATGACGTCAGACGGGAAGTAGAGCGGGAAAGCTATATAAGCGCGTGGTGGATTTTTATCATTCTTATTATTATACTTATTGTGAGGGGGAAGTGCTGAGTGAATGAAGTAAGAAGGAAGTAGGTGGTCTCACCCATCTCGAATTGAACATCCGCCTCCCGTTCCGGTAACCCAGCCCAAGTTCCAGAACTTAGCACATAACGAAGGAATGAGATTTGCTGGGTGGTTGTCGTCTTCCGATTTGACCAGGTGGTGGTTTTCAGATTCTTGTTGGGCACTCATTGTGCTACGGTCGTCACCGGGTACCTAAAACTCTAGGTTGTTTGACAGGTGTCTTCTTATCGAGTGTTCTTTTGAAAATCCCGGCGATTTAGCATTTGTTTAGGAAATATTACAATATCGGCTAGGACAACACCCGCACTTACCTGCGGAGAGAGGGGGCGGTACTTGCAAATTGCGAGCGGCTTTTTGGATAGGTTTGAAAAACGTGATGAGGCTAAAGTCGATGGTGCCCGGCATGAACGCTGATTGATCCGTTGGCGTTCTCTTGTACTTCGATTCCCCACTCTCGCTCCGACGTTCTATTTCCCCAATATCGCATCATCTCTTTACGTAGTAGGTATCTGTGCTACGTAGACTAAAACTGGCTCTACAGTGAGTATGGCAAAGAGAGAAAGATAATCATCGCTAGGTTAGTATCACGTGTTGCTCTTGACCCGACGATTGTCGGCGATACGTTCTACTGTCTCCGTATAATTGCACCATCCGACATATCGGATTCTGCAAGTTAAATCTGACTCGTCGGCCTTGTCGGCATCTACGTCCATAATCATTGTCATGATTCAGCTCCGGGAAATCGTCTCGGGGAGTCTTCCGAAGTTTAGATGGCGTATGGCCGGCTCACAAGAATATCACTGTCGGAGCTAACTTAGTAACAACACTCGATAACACGCAGACATCGCAGAGTTTTTCTAGTCTACGTTGTCTACTTCAATATGGATGCTAGGGTGATGTTGTGTCCCTCGTGAAACTTCTCTGTGTATTGGTGCAATTGAACTGGCATACCTTCAACGAACCTAAAAGTAGACTCGTTAGAATTTGTCTTTCCCTAGCAAGCAGGCTAGCTTCTGCGCAAGTTCGGAGACTAAGAACTCAGGTAAACGAACCGGGGTTCTTCTAGCAAACTGCCCAAGCTCGAGTACGCAGAGGGAAGAGCACGCTGAACGATCTTCGGACGAAATCATATTTTCCAAAATGCCGAGCTGTACACACACTAGGTGAAGTGAGAGAAACCTTGATGTCTAAAGCTTGTACGGCTGGTCCTATAAGTTGGTGCTGCTCAGTTTGAGATGAATAGTTGTCTTATGTACTTCCTCTTGAGAGGTTATATGTGAGCTTGTGCGTAGACCCATACTCATAGATAGGAAGAGACTACCTACCTATGTAGGTAGGGGCCAAGGCCGTTGTTGCATGATGCTTCAAAACTCCCTAGGTATCAGGCTGGTAAGAGAGTGTAAGGAAGCCCAGGTAGATGACTTCGACATCCTTTATGCGCATCTTGTGATCCATTACGCTGTACCTTTATAGATATAGGAAAGTTGGCTGGGTTGATCAAATACTAAGTGTCATCACCTTGCGGAAAGATGCTCATGGTATTTTCCATTTATATTCAATTCATGGTGGTAGGGGACTTCAGTTATACGTAGAGGAGTCAAGAATGAAGATACTTTAGTAAGCTTACCAAGGACGACCCATCGCTGAACCAATCAAAGACATCAATTGGCGTGATCATTCCGTTGTTGCTAGGTAGCTGTCTGGTAGACATTATGCGCTTTTGCGACAGAAGGAGTCTGCTAAAAATGGTGTTCTTGGCGGCCAGTAGTGCTCCGTCTAAACCCACTGATGGGTCTGATAGAATCATGGAAGCTCTTCGTCTCTAAGTTCAGCCAATCACGAGTTGTCAAAACCGCAAAGCTACAGTGCTACTGTCCCCACATTCGTCTCTGCCTGCCTGCACTATCGCTATACCGGTGGTAGTGTAGGGTAGGTACCCCATACCCTATCCGCTAATGGATATCCCGGGTCCCGAAGTATCCATACCTTAAAGTGTGTGCTACAGCATTAGAGGTACCAGTAGCGTGCAGTCACACACAGTTTACGCTGCCCAAAGACCGTACTAGGTACAGCAGAGATAGCTTACTGCCGCGGCCCCCCAGCTGTACCTCCCTCAAAAGGCCACGTTGGTATTCTCTCAGAAGGAAAAAGGTTCTAGCAAGTTCGCGCCGATAATAAATTCCAATTGATCGTCTCCTTTCCTCCGCTCGATGTCTTTCTTCCTCTAGACTTTCGTGGAGAATTTCTTTTTCTTCGTCGTCAGCTCTGGGAACAATTAACATAGTTTCCCATTATCCTCACCCTCCTTCACCTTCATACTCTACTCTAATCGCTGTCGCCGTCGCCGCCTTGACATCTCGGCTCGGCTGCTGTCGATAGCTTGCAGCTCTCGCGTGAACAGCTGTCTCGTCCTCCGTCACTTGGCTTCTTCATCTATTATTCTTTATTCATACCTGCAGTCATGCATATGAACTCGGCTGTCGCCGTTGCCCTTCTGGCAGGCGGTGCCCAGGCCCATGGATTCCATGGAGTAGGAAACCCTCACGGCTTCCCTGGCCAAAACCACATTCCAGGTGCTCCCGGAGGCCCTGGAGGCCCTTCAAGCCCCTCAGTCTCGTACACCATGCCTGCTGAGCTACCTACATTCACCGTGAGTCTAGCCCTTTTCCCCAACTTCCAAAGGTCCCGCGTGTCCGAGGTTCTTGCTCTTGCTAACTGCTATTCTCCCCACGTAGCCTACCGCAGTCAAAGGCGAGTTCCTCGAGCAGTTCGGCGATGGCTGGGATTCCCGATGGAAAGCCTCCCACGCCAAAAAGGATACCAAGGGCTCGGAAGAGGAATGGGCCTACGTCGGCGAGTGGTCGGTTGAAGAGCCTTACATCTACAACGGCCAGGTTGGCGACAAGTACCTGGTCGCTAAGAATCCTGCCGCTCACCACGCCATTTCCGCCAAGTTCCCAAAGAAGATCGACCCCAAGGACAAGACTCTTGTCGTTCAATACGAGGTCAAGTTGCAGAGTACGCTTGCCCTGCATTCTCACGCGCATACATAGGCTAATATCTTTCTTCAGAGGGTCTCGAGTGTGGTGGTGCTTACATGAAGCTCTTGCGTGACACCAAGGCGCTTCACCAAGAGGAGTTCAGCAACGCTTCTCCTTACGTCATTATGTTCGGCCCCGACAAATGTGGCCACACCAACAAAGTTCACTTCATTTTCAACCACAAGAACCCGAAGACTGGTGAATATGAGGAGAAGCACCTTTCTGCGCCTCCCCAGGCTGAGATTGACAAGATCACCCACTTGTACACTCTGATTGTTCAGCCTAACAACACCTTCACCATCCAGAAGGACGGTGAGACGGTCCGTGAGGGCAGCCTTCTTGACCAGTTCTCGCCATCTGTCAACCCCGAGAAGGAGATCGATGATCCCAAAGATTCCAAGCCCGAAGATTGGGTTGACGAGGCCCGTATCCCTGACCCTGAGGCCACGAAACCAGAGGACTGGGACGAGGATGCCCCATTCGAGATTGTCGACGAGGAAGCTACTATGCCTGAGGATTGGCTCGAGAAGGAGCCCTCGACCGTCCCTGACCCGGAGGCCCAGAAGCCCGAGGATTGGGATGACGAGGAGGATGGCGATTGGGTTGCTCCTATCGTGCCTAACCCCAAGTGTGCCGATGTTTCTGGCTGTGGCCCTTGGTCTAAGCCTATGAAGAGCAACCCCGACTACAAGGGTCCTTGGACCGCCCCATACATCGACAACCCTGCCTACAAGGGTGTCTGGGCTCCCCGCAAGATCCCTAACCCTGACTACTTCGAAGACAAGACTCCTGCTAACTTCGAACCTATGGGTGCTGTAAGTTTACTGCCTGCTTTGACTTGCTTTGAAAGCTGCATTTCGCTGACTGGACGGACTAGATTGGCTTCGAACTTTGGACCATGCAATCTGACGTTTCATTTGACAACATTTACATTGGTCACTCCGTTGAGGATGCTAAGAAGCTGGCCGATGAGACCTTCTTCGTCAAGTTCCCCGTCGAGAAGGCCCTGGAACAGGCTGAGAAGCCCAAGGAAGCTGAGAAGCCTAAGTCCCCATCTGACCTCAAGTTCTTCGATGACCCTGTAACCTACATCAAAGAGAAGCTCGACCTCTTCTTGACGATTGCCGCCAAGGACCCCGTTGAGGCTATCAAGTTTGTTCCCGAGGTTCCTACCGCCATCGGTGGTCTTCTGGTCACCATTATCGCTCTTTTCGGCATCCTTTCGTCTGGAGGTAGCGCCCCGGCTCCCGTCAAGAAGGCGGCTGCTGACGCTAAGGAGAAGGCTAAGGACGCCAAGGACAAGGTTGCGGAAGCTGTTTCGACTGGTGCTGAGAATGTGAAGGCCGAAGCTAATAAGCGGGCCACACGAAGCTCGTCATAAAGAGCCAATTGGGGTAGGGAGTCAAAGTAAGGCGCAAAAAGCGCACCTAGTCGTAGTCCAGGTTAGGCGGGAAAAGGTCTGGACCTGCCTGTAACTATGACATAAGTAAAGGGCCTCTTCGTTGCAGATAATGTTGGTTCCTTAGTATGGCGTATGTGTGTATTTTAATTATTCCCCAAAAATTGGTTGGTTTACTTGAGCATATTGAGAGATTTCTAGCTTGTCTGTGGGATGATATCTTGGTATGCTAGCAAACTGAGCTTTAAAATCATTCCAACCACTAGATTTATATGCGTGATCTATTACCCGTAGATCAGGCTACGTATTTGCCGGGTCTTTTGTAGTATTCACCCCCTTTGGTATTTTTTATCTAGTTAAGGTTGATTTACGACTTGCCCCTGTGATATATGTAGGTGGTACAATATAGAGATGGTAGATGAGTTTTTGATCGGCTGTTTTGTAATTAGTAATTTACAACTTAGTCTGTACTTAGTAGGTCATAGTTTAGATAAGTTTTCCAAGAGTATAGGTAACTTAGGTAGTGTTAATGGTTCATATATAAGTATATATATATATATGTTCCTACAAGCTATAACGGGACAGAAGGAAGGGAGATAAACACCCTTCACATTTGTCACTCACTCATTCACTCTTTATTTATACTCAATCAGCAAGGGGAGATAAGAGGCGCTTTTTCTTTTTCTTTTTTATTGTTGTTTCTATTCCCCTGCATTCCTTCCATCCTTCCTTACTGCCTAAATCCAGACAGAGACAGACACCCGGGTATCAACGCTACCTATCAATCCATGATTACTCCCATCAAACCTAGCTGCCTAACCGGGCGCCACCGCTCTCGTAATGCATACATACAGCCTCATTATCCTCGTATGTGAAGTAGACAATTAGGTAGACAAGCACCTTCCCCCGACAGCCACTAGACTTAGGGCGTGTACTCCCGAGTACCGAAACAAAAGAAAGATAGTTCTTGGCTCAAACTGAGCCTGGCTTCACCCCTACGCTTTCATCTTCTCTTATTATACCGCCCTTTAGTTCCTTGGCTTCCTCGCGAAACCGTTCAGCATCCTGAACCCAGCACCACAACTTCTTCCCTCCTCAATCACACCGTGTACACCCTCGAGGCACTTGCCAGCCTCTCGTACCTCAGCGGTGTCGAGCCAAAGTCGGCCTTCACCCGCTACCTTTTCCATCTCACAGCGAAGGAGCCAGCGCTCCCACGCCCAGCTTCCAGCAAGCCCAGCAATGCCGGCAGCGCCATCAGTCGAGCCCTGAGCAATGGCAGCAACCTCACGGGTCCTTTCGATACCATTGCTGTCGCGCACAACGGGGAGTGGCTTCTCACCAGCTGGGAGCTTAGTGTGACCCATAGGAAGGCACATCCAAGCACGGCGGACTTCGTTAAAGCCAGCTCGGCCCAGGCGGCCCAAGAAGAGTCGAGTAGGGCTTGAGTCGTAGCCCAGTGTCTTCAGGGAGAAGCCAAACTCGACCGACTTGGCGAGGCCTAGCGGACCAGCATTCATGATATCTGAATCAATGACTGAAAAGTCAAGGTAGCCGCCGGGCTTCAGCACGCGCATCACCTCGCTTAAGCAGCTCTCCCACTCATCCTCGCCGTTTTCACCAATAAACTTAAGGATAGAGTGGAGTTCGCGCGCCGACACAAGGTCAAAGTGCGCATCGGGGAAGGGTAGTCGTGTGAGGCGTTCCACAGCGACCTGTCGGTGGTTAGACGGTCCACGCATATTACAATTTGACAGCTGGCGGACTGCCTTGGTGGTCACCGTATAGACCTTCGTGTTAGGGTATGTGATAGCACAATGCCAAGCCCAATCGCACGTCGCCTGGCCACCAAGGTCGAGGATGCGCGCACGCTTATTGGCACCGCCAATGCGAGAAAGTCTGGCTAGTTGCTTAGCGATGGGGGCGGAGAAGAGCCGTCCATTGTTCAAAGCCTTGATTGCGCTTACGTTCCAGTTAGCCGCGGCCATTTGGACAAACGCCTCATCCTCCTTTTCACGCTTCAATTTTTCTGGGTCATCAACGAGAACATCATCACCGCGAACGACGTTTGCGCTCATGCGCTTTCGTGCTGATTGTGGCACTACTGACAATTGATACTTGCCGAGCAGCTGATTGCGATGGGCCTCACGTAAGGCAACGCGTTGTGCCTGAAGAGCCTCGAACCGTGGGAGGCGGTGGACGAAGGCGTCTTGTTGGCCAGATCGAATGATGTAGTCCTGGAAGGCCCGGTAATATGCGGATTCCTTGTGTGCAATTTTGGGTGGGAGAGTACGTGGAATGTTTGTCTGAACGACAAATTCTGAGAATCGAACTTTCTTCTTTTGCGAGACAGGGGATTCATCAAAGTCTGCCTCGGATTCCTTCGCCTCATCCTTTGCGTTGATTTCAATTGTCTCTTGTGTGGAAGGGGAATCTGACTGTGATTCTTCCTCTACTTGAACTCCTTGGAGATAGGCCTTTTGAGCCATAAGCCAAAGCTCAGTGCGATCTAGGTTGGCGAGAGCGACCGATTGCTGCTTCTTTGCATACTCGGGATCGTACACTGTTACGATCTCGGTAGCCACTAAGTTCTCGTTTGGAGATGTAGGCTCGGCAGCAGCGGTGGGTGACGTGACGGGGCTCCTCCGTTCAATGCGTCGTGCTGTCAAAGGAGCATCTGGAAGATTGTTCCTGGTCTCTACGACCTGCTCCAAGATGATCGGTCTGGCAGTGGGCATGCCATCCGACATAGTGCCCCTGACTTCGATGACGCGCTCAACTGGCGCCGATGGAGCCGTGGAATTGACTGTTCGCGCAGGTACTGCGCGAGCGGGCTCTAGCCATGGCAAACGATAGAACTGTTCAGCAGTAGTCGAGGTAGGTGGAGCAATTTCTTCAGGAGTCTTAGTAGGCATGTGCCAGGTGTGTCTTGCCCTTGGGGAAAGCCCTGAAAAGAATCCACCTGGAGATGGAATTTCAAGTCTGGTTAGTCCATTTAGAGGTTGTCGCCCTCCAGTTGTTAGTCTCAGAGACGGTCGAGGCTCAGCAGTGAATAGTCGGCGAGTTTGCTGTGTCATTTCGGGTAGTCTCTCCTCCGGGACTTCAATGACCTGCTCAGGTTGATATTCCTCGTCGGTATCCTCACTTCCGGATAAGGCCTGTAATGTTGCTAGAGCAGCTGGCTGTAGTTGGACACCGGACCAATCTGCTACGGGAGCCTCGTCTGATTCCATAACTGGCGTTACTGGTGCGGACATGGCCGCCATCTGGTCGGACGTGAAGCTACCATCTAAAGAAGGAGGCGCCGATATTCTTGGTACTTCCTGAGCTTGCTGGGATTGCATGTAAGAAATCACCGCTGGGGACATCTCAACTCTGGAGGGCGGTGTCGGAGGAATGGGAGTGGTGAGTCTCTTCATATCTGGTCTTCCGGACCAGCTTTCCATATTGGAATCTTGTTGAGCTGGGATAACTAGAGGCGGCAGCCCACGGTGAGATGATGAGGATGATGAAGAAGATGCTGTCCTCGAGTGCTTCGCGGGAGCGGCACGCTTCTGTGATGAAGCCCTTGTTATCTTTTGTCGAGACTCTTCGTCATCTGATATATCGTATATATCATCAAATTCTGTGACATCAGTACTGACACTGGTCCTGTTCCACGGATTCGAAGATGTTGACGGTGAAGCACTCTCATCGAAGGATGCTGTTGAGGGGGAATCGGGTAGTATGGGTGCTGACATGAAGTGAAAACCACGCGGCGTGGGGAAGTGGTCACTACGGGGTGATAGCCATTGTACTATCTTGTCATTTGACGGGCGAGCCTGGACTTTGCGTTGGCCCTGCAAAGTCCGCCTACGTTGCGAATCTTCAGGCTCTTCCATTATTGTATTAAGTGACCTTCCCGGCCTTCGAGCCAGCGAAGGCGACGGAGGTGGTTGATAGGTGGTCGACGGTAAGATAAGTAACTCAGACATCTTCGTTTAATATACGGTGCAAATTCCAATAAAGAACGAGATATTGTTACGGAAATAAGTGAAATTCAGAATAAATAACGGGGGAGACGTCCAGCGTCATAGAAAGGTAAGGGACATAAGAAAACGAGCCCCCAACGACTGGAATGCTTCGTTCAACGAAGCGAAATAGAAATTGAGGCAACCGAAAGGAAGCTTAAAGAGAAGAGGACAAAAGAGCCCCAACCTACCGGGCGCTTGGGTATGAGTATAGTTTTATTGCTTGGGGGCAGTGAACCTCAAGCGGCTACGGTGCCCAGGGATGCCAGGGAACATTCGACGAAGAAAAGATCCGGCGCTTCAACCATGCCAGGATAGGCGGAGTCACACAGGACGCACATAACCTTGCATTACGACTGCAGGTTTGCCCAGAACGCACACTCGCGCGAACCCGATTCGGGCATGAGGGCGTGAAAACCGAGACTCGCGGTGTCGCTCGCGGTCGATGGTCTACGATGAGATCGGATAGACCACCGAGAGCACAACCCAATCAGGCCGGGCGTGATGGACGGTCTGGAGGGTTATCTTTAGAAACCATGTCGGCGCGACCAATCAAGTGGCTAGCATGGAGCGGTGGAGAAGGTGGGCAGTCGATGATTGGGAGTGAAGTGCATGTTTCCAAGCCAATGAACAGCAGCTGTACTGGTTCGGGCGCTTAATAGCCTAACGTCGCTCCGTGACAGTAAGCACGATAATCTATGATTGGATATGCAACGCTCGCGATGAGAAGACAGGCGAATATAGAGCGCACACCACCGACAATAGACTGCGAGGGATGCGTCATAGTCGGTCTGCTAACCCTTATATTGATTGTGCTGGCCGGGTCTGCAAGGTGGTCTGGGAGAAACAGCGCGCTTCGCCGGCGGCTCGCTGTGCAACTGTTACCCCAGCTGCAACCAGGTTATCTATCATCTGTCTCTTGTCTAGTCAATATACCCATGTCGTATTATAGACTAGAGTGAACGGCTCTTAAGGTTCTCTGGGCAAGGCATGACAGCCCAATTCCACGTGGGGTGGTTGCAAAGCGCGTAGCAACATAATCTCGATGAATGAAAAGAGGTTGATGTGGGTTGAGCAGAACAGAATATATCAGACCTATCACATGTGCCTCTAAGCCAACGATAAGCTGCAAAGATACCCCCAAGCCAGATGCATTGCAACAATAACGATTATATGAGATGCGTTCTGGCGCCACTTAACATCTTCAAAGTTCATGCTAGATGATGTAGCTGACAAAATAGAGTATTCAATTGCCATTACTCAATTAAGAACAACAGGCAGACGGTTAACCTAGGATAGCCCAGATAGACGCCTATAACGTAGGGAGCCTATAGGCCCTGAATACGTAAGCGACTGTGTGAGAACAGGCCTATCCAAGGTAAGAGTATACTACTTCCTAGGTACTGTACCTACGTACTACGTAGGAGGGTTAGAGCAAGTGGGTCAACTCCTATCTTTCGCATCGTGCTCGAACACGCGTTGGTTGTATCGAATCAATCTACCCCGCCATTGCTCAATGACCCCGCCATCCTTTTCATGCCACTTTCAACAAGCAAGCAGCCAGCAAGCCGGAGCAAGGAAAAAAAAAAGCAGCCCACCATCCTCGTGATATAGCCTGCTAATACTAATGCAACGGCGCGAAACGCAACTTATATAAACCGAAACATCACACATACATATTCAATTGATTGATTGGGGCCATGGCAGATACAGAGCAAGCCGAAGTTCCCAGTGAACCCCAGGGTCGCCATGTCACCTATTGCGGTGGTAAGTCAAACTACCTATCTCCCTACCTAGCTAAAGCATGCTTGTATCTCTTCTGCTTCGCGCAAGCTGTAATGTGGGGGGGAGAAGCCATACATACATACGTACATACTAATAAACAACATCGGAGCAGTTTGCACGCTACCCCCAGAGGTACGAGTTTCCTCACTACTATCGAAGCTTCAACCACTGGCCTCTTTGCATTGAGACAAAACCAACCAGCAATGAACAATGCCGCGCAGACAAAAGCTAATCTATTCAAAATAGTACTGCGAATATGGCGGTACCGTCAAGAAATGCCAGGACTGGCTGCAGAAAGCACACCCAGCTATGTACGAGAAGATATGGTCACCCGGTACGTGCGCTTTCTTTCTAGTCTACTAGACCCGGAGCAGGGAACAGGATAGGACAGCAAAGACGCTGACTTAAACCAACCGAATTGCAGAAGCGCTAGAAGCCGCCACGGCATCGTTATCCGTCGAGGCCCAGAAGCGCGCCGCCAAAGACGCCCAGAAGAAGGCCGCCCAGGCGGAGAAGGCCGAGCAGAAGCAAGCCGACAAGATGGCCAACAGCGTCGTCACGATAAAGCGCGTCGAGAGGAATAAGCGGAAGTTCGTCACCGCCGTGTCGGGCCTGGAGGCCTTCGGCCTCGACTTGAAGAAGGTCGCCAAGGAGTTCGGGAAGAAGTTCGCCACCGGGTCCTCCGTGACTAAAGTACCTAGCGGCGGCGAAGAGATTGTCGTCCAGGGCGATGTGAGCGACGAGATTGAGGAGTTCCTCCTTGAAAAGTATAAGGATATACCGGAGGAGAACATTGAATTAGTAGACGACAAGAAGAAGAAATCATCATCGTGATAAGTTCTCAACCAAGTATAGTCGTCACGCTGGGTACTTCAGGATATTCGATTCAATACAAAGCGATAATTCTTAATCCCAACCCAATATGATGCCGTATAGCCGACCTGAATCCCCGAGATCGTGTCCTAAAACGCCACGCGCCAGTCCCTTTCCGTGTACCTTATGTCCCACCCTTTCCCGATCTAAGCCCGTTTCCTTAGTGTCCTTCCCGTTGTTTGGGCAGCTGGTGCAGATTTTGCTGCTGGTGCTTTCTTAGTTGTGGCCGACTTAATCGTGTTCATCACGGTTCTTTTAGCAGCAGGAGCCGTTCTTGTGGTCCTTGATGCAGCCGTTGTCTTCTTGACTACAGTCGCCGTACTCCCCTCACTTGATTCGCTAGTTACGCTGACCTTCCGTTTGCCCCGAGTTGTGGTAGTAGATGGCGGTGGCGCCGCCGCTTTGCGTGTTCGGCCTGTTGCTGTCGTCGCGGTGGTTCCAGCACTGGAACTTGCTGTCGAGGAGGCGGTAGCTTTCCTCGCAGTAGTTGCTGGTCGTGTAGCCTTAGCTTTCTCTACTATACTTGAGAGGATATTTGAAGAAGCTTTGGTTGTTGGGGCTTTCATCGGTGATCCAGGCCGGCTGATCATGGATTTCGTAGGCGAAGCCGGTCGGTCTCTTGGTAGAACGCGTGTATTTGAAGAGGTTGGGGATAGGATTTGTGACGCCGAAATTGGCGCCTTGGGGATTGCGGGTGCCCCGCGTAGTCTCTTCTTAGGATTGTCTATCGCCTCGCCTTGGTTCTCTTTATCGGCGCCAGACATCTCGGTGCTAAATGTAGTTAGCTCACATGCGCAAGGGTCATATTGCAAGCCGTGCGCACCTCAACCGCTTGTGCCCGCGAATTGGGCTGGCCGGGGGCAGTGGCTTCCGAGGGATAGGCTTGGGCGACGTTCCATCCTTTGCTGGAACTGGTGGTGGCTTGTTTACGTACTGAGACCTGGGCGCGGGCCGAGGGCGTTGTGAATTGGCTATTCTTTTCGGGACATCTTCCATCCTGAGCTTCCGTAGTGTCGTCGGGATACGGTTGACGCGCATTTCCACGCGTGATCGTAGTTGTTGTGCCTGTATGTTGTATTGAGCCCGGAGTCGCCGCGCGCGTTCGGTAACTATTTCCATTATTAAACGTTATTCTCGGGGGGAAACTCTATTAACTGATTGACACGTACTTTCGAGCTGAAGGTTGTCAATTAGCGCTTGCTTCTGAGCAAGCGTGATGCCTATTTTGCGCTTCTTCATGATGGGACTTCTCTGCGGCGAAGTGCTTGGCGGCGAGGGAGACTTGCGTTTTTGTGGCCGTACTGGAGCCATGATAACTGCTTCTGTTCGGATTGTGTATGTAAATATTTAGTTTGGAGGGTCGTGTTCTTAGGCAGATGTGAATAGTTGTAATTGACAAGCAGTTTCAATTTCAAGTGATGCGCGCAAGGTTGAAGCAGCTAGTTTGGTCGTGTCCAGACTAAAGTGTTGTTTACATTTAAGAGCTACCCCAGTTTCTCGCATACAAGCAAACGCGGAACGCTGCCCATCATTGCGAGCACCGGCCCCACATGCAAGTACCTCCCTAAAGTACCCACCCGGACTAATGAGCTCAAGGCTGCACGGACCTGACGTTTACAAGCCTCCAAGGTGCCAACTCTATCACACTCAACACCCACGTAATCCCAGCCTTGTCCTTTACTAGTCATATCTTAGCGACACTCAATCCCTCAGGGTAGTCCTACCCACGCCGGCAGCCGACCGCAGAACCGCATTATACCGGCCTATCTATCACGTGCATTTCGCTCCTTCGTATACATCATCGGGAATCACTTCACCGTCCATCTCTTAAACCCCGATAAACTCGAACCAGACTTGTCAAGATGCCGCTCCAGGCCGTTATGCTAGTAGTGGACAACTCAGAGAGCAGTCGAAATGGAGACTACACGCCATCTCGCTTTGACGCTCAAGTCGATGCGATAAATATTCTGTTCGATAGTGTGACACAGGGAAACCCCGAATCGTCGGTTGGCCTGATGAGTATGGGTGGCAAGGGACCCGAGGTTCTATCCACATTGACGACAGAACGAGGCAAGCTGCTGGAAGGTCTGCATCGTACCAAGAAAAAGATATCGGGTTCCTCGCATCTTGCCACGGGCATACAAATCGCCAGTGTATGTTTCCATCCCAACAAGTTTCCAACCATATGGCGGGGTGTTAGCTAACGTTAGTGTTTTGATAATAGCTTGCCCTGAAGCACCGGCAGAATAAGTCGCAACGTCAACGCATCATTGTATTTGTTTGCTCACCGGTAGCCGATGACGAAAAGAAGCTCGTTTCTCTAGCAAAGAAGATGAAAAAGGGCAACATTGATATCGACTTCATTTTATTCGGCGACCTGGACGACGACGATGTACAGAGGAAGCTTGAGGCATTCAACAACGTCGTCAAGGGCAATGACAACTCTCACCTCGTCGTCGTGCCTCCGAGCGGCAAACTTCTCAGCGACCAGCTTCTTTCTACACCGATTTTACTTGGCGAGGGAGCAGCGGGTGGTTCTGGTGGTGGCGGTATGGCCGAAGGAGGCGGAGACTTTGGTGGGTTCGACTTCGACCCTAGTGCGGATCCGGAGCTGGCGCTCGCTCTACGTATGAGTATGGAAGAGGAGAATGCCCGACAGGCCAAGGCCGCCCAGGAAGAGGAGGCAGCGAAGAACAAGACGAACCTAGAAGACATCAAGGAAGAGGGCGAGAATCAGCCTTTGTTAAACGAGCGAGGCGAGCCAAGTGGCAGTGGATCTCAAGATAAGAAAGACAAGGACGGTGGTGACAAGATGGACACATCATAATTGCATTAGGTTCGCCTGTCAAATATTTAATGACATGGGCCTTGGAGTCAGGAGTGTACACTACTAGATAGGGAATGTCAAATACTAGGCTTAGAGGAAATATCTGCCCTAGAATGAAGGCCGCGTGTGTGCCTTTCATTATTGATAGGGAAAGCTATTCGAATACCTCTCATCCCGTTGTAGAAAGACGATTAACTCCTAAACGCCATGCCATGCAAAGAACCCTGCGTTATAGCACGCGCCTTATACTCATCCCTCGTACCCATGCCTCCTTGGAATATGAGCTAGAAAGTAGAAGCCCATTACATACTCCGTCACCGAGCATTGTTAATCTCTCTGATGTACGAATTCAGCTTCCTGTCGAAGGTATCGCAGCGTATGGGCATCTCCAGCTGGTAAAAAGGGTTTTTGGTGACATAGTCGGCATACAGGTCGTATACCTTGCGCATGGCGACATCCACGTTGGCCTGGAGAGTGTCGGTGAAGAGCAGGAACTTGGTGCCTGTCAAGGTATTGAAGCACTGTAACCGGAAGTTCTCTGACTCGAGCACCTCGAGACCGGAAGGCGGGTCAGGGCGGTTCAGCATGCTGTCTGTGGCCGCTGAAGGAATTTGCAGCTGTTGTTGTTTGACCGGATTCAAGCGGGTGGTGATGGCGTGGACTCTAAGATGAGATCAGTAACTGTCGATGACCAAATGGAGTATAAATATATGTGAATGTTCTCGGCCCCTGGGATCATAGACCGACTGAGACTTTAGGCTTAGAATACTCACCCGTGAAAAGTTCCAGCCAGGACCAGGTAGTCATTTGTGTTCAGTTGATTTAAACCATCTCCAAATGTGCGGTTGTAGATGAGACCCCCAGCCTTGTTAATGACAATAAGAGCTAAGACTCCCCTTTCAACGCCTGAGTTAGTTGATATTCAATCATATTGTAGATGTCAGGGCAACGTACATGATGACGGCGGTTGAGAGAATAAATACTGCTAGGAGAAGGAAGGTGAAGGACGATTATATCCTCTTCTTTCCCAATTGACGTTCGTGTGATGTTATTTTAACTCGCTGAATTTATGTATGCACTCTCGACTGAGTGAGATGGATTCTACCCTACTATCCTAAATTACAGTGAGTTCACCTAAGGTTGTCGCTCTGTAACCTGGGCAGAGCGGGACCCGCTTTTACGCAAACTAAAACAGATACCGGTATAAATTGCTATAAAGCACCACAATAAATACTTACAATAGGATTAACCGTTTTTATCCCAAAACACATATATCTATGCTTTCTGCTTTATATCCACTTAGTATAAAGCCTTAGCTAAAGTAATTACTATGCTTTAGTCGAAGATTTATACTAGTTATAAATATTGCTTGTTTATTTTTAAAGTATAAGCTATCTTTTATTTTTTATATACTTACTTATATAAACAGTAATATAAAATACTTATACCTTAAAGCTTGTGCTTAAAGTGTCTCCACTTAATAACTAAAACTATAACTATTTTTTTTTTTAAATAATTATTATAATTATTAACTATTAGCGTTTTAATATTTTTAACTAAATTAGCCTAAAAACGCTATTTTTGCTTTTTTTTTGCTAAATTTGTTAAATTTACTATTTTTGCCTTTTTTTTGCTAAATTTATTAAATTTGCTTTTTTTTAGTTATTTTGCTGCAATAGCTATTTAATTATCTTTTATAGCCTTTTATAATCTTTTTTTAATATTATTTTGCTTGCATATTAAAAACTTTTTACTAAATAACTATTATTACTATAAGCTAAATATAAATTACTTTTATTATATTTACTAAAAAACTATATTTTTTTTAAGCTTTATAATTTATATATATTGCTATAATAATAACTTATTAATATATTATTTAACTTTTAAAACCTAGTCGCTTATTATATAAGTTTTAATTAAACCTTTTTTTTTTTATAAATAAGCTTATATTTAGTTTTTTAATGCTTTTAAACTATTAAAATTATCTTTTACTAATAGCGCTTTATAATTATAAGCTAAATATTATTAAAATATTATCTTTTTTTTTTTTATTAGTTTATAAATATATTTAGCAGTCTTTTTAAATAGTTATTATTAAAAAGATTTTATATTAAATAAAAAAAAATAACTATTATAGCTGCTTGGCTAAAATACTTAATTATAAATATAAACAGCAGTCTTTAAAAGTATAAAAAAGTTAAAATATTATTAAATAGCACTTTTTTTTAATATAATTTATTTAATATCTTCGTTTACTTTTTTAACTTTGCTATTATTTTAAAGTTATAATAAAATTATTAGTTTTATTATTAAACTATATAATTTATATTATATTATAGCTACTTTATTAATAAAGGCGCTTTTATTATTATTAATTTATTTATAAAAATAACTAAATGTTTTTTTAATTTAAGTAATTAATAGCTTTATAGTTTTAAATATAATATTAAAAACTATTACTGCTTTAACTTATAATATTATATACTTAACATAAACTAACACCTTTATATTTTCTATTAATATATAGTTAATAGCTTATTATAATAGTAGTCGCGGTAATATAATAGGCTAAAAATTAAGTAATTCTTTTAAAAAAAGCTTTATTAACTAATATTATATATATTTAGCCATAACTTATTAAGCTATAAGCGTTACTTTTAAATGCTAGTATTATTTATTTATATTATATTAAATTATATTTACTATAGCGTGGCTAAAACTAACGTAAATATTTTTTATAATTTATATTAAATTTATTGTTTTTAATATTTTTAAAAAGCTAACCGCTTAATATGCTATTTTTATAAAATATAAAAAATTGCTAAAAGCTCTTTTATATATTATTACTTTATATAGTTTTTTATTATAAAGTAAAAAGTGCTTTATTATTTATTCTGCTTTTATATTACCTAATAAATCTATGTTAAAATAAAAAAACTTGCTAATTGCTTATAAGTTAATTTAATTAAGCCGCAATAGCAGCTTAATTAACTTATTATGTTTAACAAGTTGCTTTATTTTTGCCGGTTTTTTAAGTTTATTTTTAATTATTAAAAAGGTTTTTTTTAATAGCTTTAATAGCTAGTCCGCTAAAATATTAAATTTACTTATTTAATATATAATTTATATATTATAATACTTTATAATATTAAAAAATCTTATAATTTTTGCTAGTTATTTTATTTTAGTTTTAATTATTAATAAAGACTTATAATTTGTTTAAACTATAACTTTTTTACTTTTAACCTAGTACTTCTAGTATTAAAAAGCTAGTATAATAGCTAAAAGTTTTTTTTTTTACGCTAAATAATATAATTATGCTTTTTTTAGCTTTTAAAAGAAATATACTACTAAAAACAATATATTTTTTTTTTTATAAAAGTAAGATTATATTAAGCAGGCGCTAACGTGCTATTAACTAAAATTAATATTAATAACTAAAAATAACTGCTAGTTAAAAGACTTAATTATTAATATTATTATTATAAGATTATAAATCATTTTTTACGCTTTTTTTACGTTAAATAATAGTTTAACTACTATATTTTTTAGACTGCCTAATAAAGCTATTAAAGGTTTTGCAATTAATAAATAGTTATTAATTAAATGTTTAAAATACCCGGCAGCGTTTATAAAGCCGCGTATTTTTATTATTATTAAAAATATTAATTAATCTTTAACAGCTGCAACTTTTGCAAAATTAGCTTTAATCTTTTTAATAAAGATTATAAAGCTTAAAAAAACTTTGCTATTAATAAATAGCAGGCATTTATTAAAGTATATTATTATATTATACTTTATTAAACAGGCAAATAACTTATATAGCTTTATATATAGTTATTTTTTTATATTTGCCTATATATAAATATTATTTAATAATTTTACTAGCCACGCTTAAAATAGTTTAATAATTTTTTTTATAAGCGCTTAAAATATAACTAGTATATTATATAAGCTAAATAATATAACTAGCTATTTATAAATACTAAAAGGTGTTATAAATGCTATTTTTTTAATATATAGCTTATAAATATTAATATGCTAAAAACTATTTTTAAAGTTTATAAAGCTATACTAAAAATAACTTGCTGCTTTTTATATTTAATTAATTATATTTAATAAAAAATAAGCTTGTTTTTTTATTATTTTATTTAATTTTTTATAATCGTAATAAAATCGCTAAATAACTTTTGCTAAGTTTATTTTAGCTGCTATTATTATTTCTTTAAGTAATTTCTTAAATGTTAATAACGCTAGTATTTTTTAAGGTTTTATTTCTTTTTATATATATATTTTTTTATGTTTATAAATAAAGTCTTTTATAACTTGTTTTTATAGCAGACTATATTTTCTTAATAATAGTTTAATTAAAACATAATCTTTTATATTAATATAATGTTTTATTTTTACGATTATATTTATATATTATTATTTTTAATTAAATAGCTTTAAAAAAGTCTTAATATAATATTTAAGCTTTTTTTATACCTAATTTTTAATTAATATATTTTTATGCTAAGTTATTTTTATTTTTTTGTTTATATAAGCTAATTTAATTATAATTATTATTATAAAGCGTTTAATTAACTTAAACATATTATTTTTTTTAAAATTATTTAGCACTATAATTTTTTTACTTTTAAATAACATTTTAAAACTACTTTTTTATTTATAAAAAATCTGTTTTTTAATTATAATATTGCTAAAAAATATGCCTTTTAATATAACTTTATTAATAATACTTTAAAGTTGCAAGCAACTTATTTAGGTTATAAACTTAGCAGTAATATTATAATCTTTTATAATTTATAGTTTAATATTATTTATGTTATATATAATATCTAGGTAATAAAAGTTATAAAAACGCAATTTAATTACTAGCCTTATAAAAATATAACAATTAATATATTTATAATTAAAAAAAATAATAAACTTATAATTATTAAGTAAAATAGCTTTAAATAAGTTATAATAATTTTAATAGCTATTTTATAGTTTATTTTTATTTAATAGTTTTTTTATATAGCTGTTATTTATATAAACTATATAAACGCGGCCTTTTTAAGCCTTATTAAAAAATAATAATTTTACTAGTTTTTTATTAATAAAATCCTTTTTAAGTCTTTTAATAAAGCTTTATTTTTTATATTCACTTTTTACGCCGTTTTTATTATTATTTATAAAATAAACGCGTTTTTAGTTGTTTTTTAGCAGTTTTCGCTTATAAAATGCTTTATATTTATTTTTAAACTTGTTAATAATCTAGTTTTAAAAAAAAATTCTTTTAATTATTATTTATTAACTATTAAAGGTTTAATAAATTTATTTAAACTATTTAATTTTTTTTAAATAGTCTTTCGCTTAATAATTTATTTTGTTATAATTATAGCATTTATTATTTAATGCTTATATTATATAGCCTTATTTTAAATAGTTAAATAATTTAATAATTTTATTAACCTTTTAATTATTAATTGCTAGGTTAAATATTATTAGTACTAGTATTTTCGGCGCTATTTTTACGTAATTAACTAGTTAAATAATATTAGCGCTAGGTTATTTAGCTATGCTTAAGTTAATATTATAATTATAATATAATGCTATGCTGCTTTATAATTAAATTATAACGCTTAAAATATTATATATTTTAAACTTTAAAAAAGTTATTGCTATTATATTTAATAGTTTAACTGCTTTTTTTATAATTTAGCTTATATTTATATTTATAATAAATCGCTTTAAATTTATTTAAATATTAAATATAAATATATTTAGTTTATTAATTATTATATTTTATATTTATTAAATATTTTAATTAACTATTAATAGTTAATAAAATATTATTTAAAGTTTTTATAAATAGCTAATATAAGTTTTGTTTTTTATTAAAAAAATGCTTATAAAAACTATAAAAAAGCTATAAAATATATAATATATATATAAAACCTATATTATAGCCTTAAAAAAATTAAGCTAAGTAGCTTTTTTATTATTATTTTATATAAATAACGTTATTTATTAAAAATTACTATTTAACTCGATTATAATTTTTATTAGCTATAATTTATATAATATAAAAGTTTAAACTAGTTTAACTTATATTTAATAAACTTTATTAAATATTATATAATTTATTTTAACTAGTTTTAAAGTTAATAATAAAACTATTTTATTTTTAGCTTTATATATTTTAAATTAAATAGCGTTACTTAATAAAAAAACATTAAAAAACACTATTTAAACTTGTTATTTTTATTAAGTTTATATAAAACTTAAGCTTTTAAATTTTTAAAAGTTAAATAACTTGTTTTTTAATTTTTTATTATTTATTATATTTACTAGTGCTTTTATATATATTGCTTTATTTTTTTAAAAATCTATTAATTTTTAAAAAAAATCCTTTTTATTATTTAATTTTTAATAAAGCTTTTTATTAAGCAAATAAAGCTTTTTATTAAGCAAATAGTTTATTTTTATTATTAACTTATTAAAATAAACGTTAATATAATTTTTTATTATTAAAACCTTTACTTTTAAAGCATTAATTTATAAATTAACAGCTATTATAAAGTTGTTATAAAGTTTAATATTCGACGATAATTTAGCTATTTTTAAAATAAATTATAAAGATTTAAAATTTAAGCAAAATTTAAAAGCAAAGATTTAAAATAATAAATTATATAAAATTCGGGTTAATTTTTAAATAATATTATAAAGCTACTTAAATAACTAGTTATACTTTTTACTTTATATTTATTTAATATAAAGTCTTAGCTAAAATAATTACTACGCTTTAATTAAAGATTTATATTAATTATAAATATTATTTATTTATTTTTAAAATATAAGCTACTTTTTATTTTTTATATATTTACTTATATAAATAATAATATAAAGTACTTATACCTTAAGGCTTATGCTTAAGGTGTTTTTATTTAATAATTAAAACTATATAAATAAATACTTACTTAAAATAATTATATATTAACTAATTATCACGGTCTTAGCAATTAACTAAATAAAGTAATTTATAAGGCGTACTTATAAATTAGTCGGTAAAAATAATTTATATTAAATAATATAAAAGCTATTTTTAATAAGGTTTAGTTTTTATTAGCAGGTTATAAAAATAAAAGGTTTATTTTTAAAGTACTTATAATTAATAACGACCTTAACTAAATTAAAAGGTTTACTTTTAAAATACTTATAATTAATAGCGACTTTAATTAAATTAAAAAATATACTTAGTTAATACTTATAATGCTTATTTTTATATAAAATAAATAATATATTAAAAAAGTAAAAACAATTAAAACAATAACAATTAAAATAACTAGTAGGCTTATATAACTAAAAATAACTAAATTAACTATAAATGACTAAATAATAAGTATATAGGTGTAAAATAACTATATATAAGATAAAGTAATAGTTAGGTAGGTAGGTTAGCCTGCGGCCAACAGCCCCTTATAGCCTGTATGACAGGTGCGTACAGGCCGCAACAGCTTAGGTCAACTACTACACAGGTGCCTGGCACCTGCAGGGACTGCCAGCCCTGTTGCAGTAGCTAACATCACTTGGTGTAAAAAAAATTACAACAGATGATGTCCGCAAATTACCTTTTAAGGTTAGTTGCCAAGACCATGATGGTCAGTTGATCTACCACCACTACTTAAGGTTGGTAGGTATTCCACCTGAGCAGTCCTCCGCCACTTTCAACACGCCACGGTTATCTTTTTCTTACCTAAATAGGTAATGTACAGTTTAATACTACGCCACAATCTTCCATCTGTCCAAATCTTTAGACTACCTACTTTAGACTAAGGTAAGTCCTAACTTTTATCAATCTGTTGTCATCGTCTGTCTCTTCCTAGTCATATTGACCTTGACTTCTCTTCTTCCCACCGAACCCGATACCATTATCTGTTCCCTAATGTCCCGGACCCTTCGGACCTCATGAGCGTCAACTCGATATAACGACCATCCCGACGTTGATGTTGGACCTGTGGACCTGTCGCATTCCGATTCCATTTACATCATGGCTCCCTCTCCCTCCCCCCTCGTCGACAACGCCCAGATCAAGAGCGCCGAGCTCTTGTCGCCGCTTCCCCTCTACCTCCATACCTATGTTTGGCCTTTCGCCATAATATGGCCCATCTTTGCCCGCTATTTCTACACTCCCGAGCTTTACGAGAAACACATCGCCTCTTCCGAATGGACCTTCGTATGGTGTGGCACCATCATCACTCTGCAGAGCCTCGTGTGGTTGAGCACCAATTGGAGCGTTGATCTCAAGGCCTCCTTTACTGCCACAAAAGCGAAGAAACTTGAAGATGCACAGCTTATTAAGCTCATCCCCGTCGCAAATGCTGGCTCTGCTGAGATATGTCAAATCTCTCGCGACAAGGTACCGCCCGCTTGCTCTGCCGACACCGTCTACACCTCTATTTCGTCATCATTTCTTTATCCACACCTACGTATGCGAAGAATATCCCTTACTGACAAACTCTCTTCGATTGTCTTAACAGGTCAATGGTGCGACGAATGTATCCTTCTTATTCCAGAAGCGCCGCTTTCTCTACGATCCTGCTCGTCAATCCTTCACGCCTCTGACTTACGAGATCGATGCCGAGCCCAAGCCCCATATTGGCAAGTTCCAGAAATGTCAAGGCATCACCACACAGGCTGAACTTGCGAGACTCGAACAATACTATGGCAGCAACACCTTTGACATCCCGGTCCCTACCTTCACCGAGCTCTTCAAGGAACATGCTGTCGCCCCGTTCTTCGTCTTCCAGGTCTTCTGTGTCGGCCTCTGGATGTTAGACGAGTATTGGTACTATTCGCTCTTCACCCTCTTCATGCTCGTTGCCTTCGAGAGCACTGTTGTCTGGCAACGCCAGCGAACCCTCACCGAGTTTCGTGGCATGAGCATCAAGCCTTACGACTTGTGGGTTTATCGACTGGGGAAGTGGACCGAAATACAGAGTGACAAGCTGGTGCCCGGGGATCTCGTCTCCGTCGGCCGCACGAAAGAAGACAGCGGCGTGGCCTGTGATATGCTCTTAGTCGAAGGGACAGCTATCGTCAACGAGGCTATGTTGTCTGGCGAGAGTACCCCGCTGTTAAAGGACTCCATCCAACTACGACCTGCCGACGCGCCTATCGACGCTGAAGGACTGGACAAGAACGCTTTCCTGTGGGGTGGCACCAAAGTTTTGCAGGTGACACATGGGAACCCCGATGAGGAAAAACCGAAGCTTGCCTCCGGTGTTCCTACTCCACCTGATAACGGTGCCATGGCTGTCATTATGAAAACCGGCTTTGAGACTTCACAGGGAAGCCTTGTCCGCACCATGATCTACTCGACTGAGCGAGTCTCAGCAAACAATCGCGAGGCCCTGCTTTTCATCCTGTTCCTTTTATTCTTTGCCTTGGCTGCCTCCTGGTATGTGTGGGATGAAGGGGTGAAGAAGGATCGCAAAAGATCAAAACTACTTCTCGATTGCATCTTGATCGTCACGAGTGTAGTGCCACCCGAATTGCCAATGGAGCTCAGTCTTGCAGTTAATACGAGTCTTGCAGCCCTAGCTAAATTCGCCATTTTCTGTACCGAACCTTTCCGCATTCCCTTTGCTGGCCGTATTGACGTGGCCTGCTTCGACAAGACTGGTACCCTAACCGGCGAAGATCTCGTGGTTGAAGGTATCGCCGGGCTAGGACTCGGCCATGACGGTACTAACACGCCGCGAGAGGCCAATGGTGCCCATAGTCACATAACTTCCGTCAATGACGCTGGAATGGAGACAACCCTCGTGCTTGCGACGGCCCATGCCCTTGTTAAGCTCGATGAAGGCGACATTGTAGGTGATCCTATGGAGAAGGCAACCTTGAATGCGCTCGGATGGAATCTGGGCAGGAATGATATCCTTGCAGCAAAGACGACTGCTGGTGCTCGAGCCACAGCTGGAACTGTTCAAATCAAACGTCGCTTTCAGTTCTCCTCTGCCTTGAAACGTCAAAGCTCCGTGGCCACGGTAAACTCTATCGATCCCAAAACGGGTCAGAGGATGCGGGGTACTTTTGTCGGTGTTAAGGGAGCACCGGAGACTATTATGAAGATGTTGGTGACGGTGCCGGAAGACTACGAAGAGACCTACAAATATTTCACTCGACGTGGATCTCGTGTGTTGGCTCTCGCATACAAGCAATTGACCGTCGACAGTGAATTGGGCTCTGGCAGGATCAACGATCTGAAACGGGAGAAGGTTGAGGCCGAACTGACTTTTGCCGGGTTCCTGGTCCTTCAATGTCCTTTGAAAGATGACGCCAAGCAGGCGGTTCAGATGTTAAATGAAAGTAGCCACCGAGTTGTTATGATTACTGGAGACAACCCGCTCACCGCTGTTCATGTCGCCCGCGAGGTCGAGATAGTTGATCGAGACGTGTTGATACTGGATGCCCCCGAGAAAAACGATGGTGGTCAAAGACTTGTCTGGCGTAGCGTGGATGACCAGATCAGCATCGAGGTCGACGCATCTAAGCCTGTCGATCCAGAAATCATCAAGTCCAAGGATATTTGCGTGACAGGATACGCGCTAGCCCAATTCAAAGATAACAGCGCTGCCTGGCAGGACTTGCTACGCCACACATGGGTATATGCTCGTGTGTCTCCTAAGCAGAAGGAAGAAATTCTTCTCGGCCTTAAAGATATGGGCTACTTTACTCTCATGGCTGGAGACGGTACTAATGACGTAGGTGCCTTGAAGCAGGCCCATATTGGTGTCGCCCTACTCAACGGGACCCAGGATGACTTGAACAGGATTGCTGAACACTCACGTAACACCAAGATGAAGGAATTGTACCAGAAACAAGTTGATCTCATGAAAAGATTCAATCAACCTGCCCCGCCTGTACCCGTCCTGATTGCTCATCTTTATCCACCAGGCCCATCTAACCCTCACTACCAGAAAGCGCTCGAACGAGAGGCACAAAAGAAAGGTGTGACGGTCGAGGAATATGCCAAAATGAATAACCTTGAAGGCATCACTGCTACCGTTGCTACTCAACCCGCCCAGGCCGACACTCATCTATCCAAACAGCAACAATCAATGAATAAGGCAGCGGGTTTTGCCGATAAGATGACCAGCGCTATGATGGAGCAGGAGATGGGTGACGACGAAGCGCCGACACTGAAGCTAGGCGATGCATCTGTCGCTGCGCCGTTCACGAGCAAGTTGCGCAACGTCATTGCCATCCCCAACATCATCCGTCAAGGTCGTTGTACGCTTGTTGCCACGATACAGATGTACAAGATTCTAGCTCTCAATTGCCTAATCAGCGCTTATAGTCTAAGTGTTCTTTATCTAGAAGGCATCAAATTTGGAGACGGTCAAATCACCATTAGTGGTATGCTAATGAGCGTCTGCTTCCTGTCCATCTCTCGAGCCAAGTCTGTTGAAGGGCTTTCGAAAGAGCGGCCCCAACCAAACATCTTTAATTTTTATATTATTGGTTCCATTCTAGGGCAATTTGCGGTACACATCGTTACCCTGATCTATATTGCTCGCTTTTGTGACAAGCTTGAGCCGTAAGTCTCCGCCTTCATTGGTTTGGTCTTCCCTCGTATTCCAACTTGCTGATTAATAATTCGCTGTAGACGCTCCGAAATGGTCGATCTAGAGGCAGAATTCAAGCCCTCGCTCCTAAACAGCGCGGTATACCTCCTACAACTTATCCAGCAGATCTCTACGTTCGCGGTCAACTACCAGGGCAGACCTTTCCGAGAGTCACTCTCAGAGAACAAGGGCATGTTCTACGGCATCATTGGTGTAACCGCGATTGCCTTTTCTTGCTCGACTGAATTCATCCCTGAGATCAATGAGCAAATGAAGTTAGTCAAGTTCAGCGACGAGTTCAAGGTCACAATGACTGCTATTATGATTCTCGATTATGTTGCTTGCTGGGTGATTGAGGTAGTGCTCAAGCGATTATTCAGCGATTACCGTCCACGTGACATTGCTATCAGACGACCTGACCAGGTAGAGCGCGAAGAAACACGTAAGGCGGCTGCGCAAGCATTAAAGGATGCTGAAGATGAGAAGAAGCGAGTGGCTAAGGTAGAGGAATTTGAAAGGAAGGTCGAAGAACGAAGACGGAAAATCCAAGAATGGGCTGGGGGTAACCGGTAGATCTCATATACAACGCAAAGTACCGGCCCAGTCAGGCCTGTCTGCCCGACAACGCACTAAAAGAGGTGATAAATGAGATGAGATATAGACATGTATATGCTATCTAGAGTTAGAGTGTTCGTTTAGACTATAAACGTCGGGCTGTCTACCTCTCTCAGTGGCAATTGATCTTGCCGGTTATGTTTTAAGCTGTGTTACCCGCCAAGTTATTTTAGTCACATACCACATACCACATCTCATCACATACGTAGTAGAAACAGGTATGTTAAAATAACGTCTAACCTAATCGGGACTCACTGTCTGTCACATATCTAGATTAAATAGATTTACTTATGAGGTAATTGGTGGTATGCAGTAATCGAGCAGATCACTCCAGTGGCAACAGTTCAGTGATTAAAGCCTTGTGTAAGTAGGTATTGGCTTTCTAAATCTTAAGTCCTCTTAATCGTACACTATTTATCTTTATATTTGTCCTACGTTATATCTAATCACGGTCCCGCATTAGCACATTCTACAGCTCGAGAGATAAGCTCTAGAAGAGAATAAATGGACGCCTTCAAACCAACACGGGGCATCGTAGTCTTCGGCGGCGGCACAGCAACGAACAGTTTGGTAGATGTGTTCGAGAACCTGCGGAGGAGTAGGAACTGCTCACTGAATTATGTGATACCTATCAGCGATAATGGTGGCAGTTCTTCTGAGCTGATCCGTGTCTTTGGAGGGCCAGGTATAGTTCTGTTTTTCTTGTCTACTTAGTCCATTAGCACGAGGCCGCATCCTTGCTGCGTGCTCGACCCTGTGGTCTTGGAAGCGACCATGATCTCATCCATTTATTTTCTTTCCTATTTATTCCATCGTTTACTGACATTGAAGTGTATAGGTATTGGCGATGTGCGCAGTAGGTTCTCGTTCAACATGACTTCATGTTCAAGCTTGAATTCCTCTTTTAAGCATGCATGAGATAGCCCGTCAAAGAAAGCTCACTAGCATAAACAAATAACAGGCCGTCTCGTCCGTTTAATCCCCCCTTCAGAGACAGATACAGAGAGAGGCTCTCTAAAATACCTATTCAACCATCGTCTCTCCTCGGACCCGCACACGGCTCGAGCAGAATGGCTAGACATAGTCGAAGGACGCCATGCGCGGTGGGCAGATATATCCAGTGAGAAGCGTGAGCTCATCCGTTCCATCTTCAACCACATGAATATGGAAATCGTGAAACGGGCGAGACCTAGCTCTGTTTTTAATTTTGCCAAGGCTAGCATAGGGAACTTATTTCTGACAGGGTACGTCGTGGCTCCTGTCTCCTTGGCAGTCTAATGCGTGTTCATGATAATTTATCATTGATATTTTATGATACCGTTCTTTTCATTTATATCCAAGACACATGTTACTTACGATAAAGAATGTTTTCGACCTCTCATCTGTGGGAATCTCTCCCCTCATGTCTCCCTCTCCACTCTACACCTCTTATCATTGCCTCCTTTTCCATTCTCATCGGGATTTGGCGATCGATTCTTCTGACACGTTGAAATAGTGCCCGGTTATTCACTGGGTCTCTCGAGTCGGCTATCTACTTGCTGTCAACAATTTGCGCCGTTCCGTCAACAGTGACAACCTTGCCTGCCATCAATAGTAACTTCACGCACCACATCAGGGCGGGACTCGAAGACGGATCTCAAATCACAGGACAGAACGCTATCTCCCATCCCTCTGCCCCAACGAGCCTGCCCGACACAGCAACAGTGACAGCAAAGACCTTTTCTGCTTCTCCTCTCACTCCTATTCCCATATCCACTCCCATAACCCCGACATCACCTCCTGTTGTTACCACGATATCCGCAATACCACCGTCATCATCGCCATTTCAATCACAAAAACCTCTCTATCAGGAAGACCCCCAAATTGTCCTCCGTGAAACGGAGGCCCATGACCGGATAGAAGATGCCACACTCCCGGGCTCATTACCTTCTCTACGTAAACCCTACATTTCCTTCGACAAATCTCCCTCGTCTCCGTATGCCAATGATCTCCCCTCGCGCATATCCAGAATCTGGTACATCAACCCATATGGGCACGAGATTTACCCACTTCCAAACCCCAAGGTTATAGCTGCGGTTTCGCACTCAATCAGTATAATCTATAGCATCGGCTCCCTCTACACTTCTTTAATCCCAAGTCTCGTTCTCCGGGATGTAGGGCATGCCATTTCCTCGCTCTCGTCCCCAGCGCACCAGAAGATTCTAATACTCAACTCCACCTTGGATCGTGAAACGGGACCAAGCAGCAACCCACTGACGGCGACAGATTTCGTGCGCGCCATCGCGCGTGCGTGCGCCGAGACGCAAGGGCACTTTGCTCCGATGCACGGCAATCAAATCGACAAACCAGATCTCGAAGGAGGTGCCGAGGTCAATATCGGAGGCAACATTAGGGCCTACGACAATGCAGACGAAGTGCGGAAGTATGTAACGCACCTCCTGTACTTCGAAGGTGCAGGAGTGCCGCAAGTCAACAAGACAGAGCTGGCTGCTCTCGGAGTGGATTGTATTCGCGTATATGGGCGTAGAGTAGATGGCATGTTGTGCTACGATGAGGCAGGGCTTCTGGGCGCATTAGAGGCTCTAGTAGGGAAGCCCGAGATGGTTCGTAGTCGTCGAAATACGAATGGACAGTAGTGTAGGGAGGCCGATCACTTTTAAAATGGACAAAGGTCATACTAACAACGACTATGTATAACATACTAGGGAGGGGCAACGAAGCCGAGGATACGTTACCCTCTGAACTTCCTTGCATGGGTCACAACCCTAGAGACAGGTTATGGTGATAAGTTGCTGTACGAAGCGCGCAGACTAGATATACTGATGATCTTGGCAATATGAAAGATCGTTGTTCTCAAAAGTGTGACACGTATTTGAAAATATCACGGTGCACGTCAAAGATTAAATGGGGAGTAAATGTCATCTCGTTCATTCATCTATCATACATTTCCCAAAGGGAGGTGAGATTTCATCAAGTCTCCATGAGAAATCATCATTCCCACCGTCATGCACGGAAGGTCAACACGCCCTATGATAAAAGATCAAGGCAGGCCATTCCATCCAAGACACCCAGCTGCCGGCCCGTTGCCGTTCCTAATTTTGAATTTCACGAGTCTATTTCAGAAGACGCCCCGCTATAATGCTGCTTTAATGTAGATAAAAAAGATTTATTTAGCGGGGTTCGCGGCGACGAAAGCAACGCCCTTCGCGATGTTCTTCTTCAGATCCACCAGGCAAGCCTCGATGAGCTTCTGCTCGTTGGCATCGACGGGACCGACTGGGAGAATCTTCTCAACGCCGTTCGGGCCAAGCTCAACTTTAGAGGCAAAGAAGTCAATGCCCTGATCTTTGTACAGGGGGCTGTCGACGAATGTGGGCTCGACGACGCCCTTCTCGCCCTGGGCGGCACGGAGAACAGCGTCTGTCATGCGAGCACCGGCCATGGCCATGGAGAGGGTGGCGGAGCCAGCACCATCCTTGGCTTTGACGACCTCGTCACCACCAAACTGGACACGGTTGACAAGTTCAGTGTTGGATGTCAGGTCAGGATGCTTGCTCTGGCTGAAGAGAGGGACAATGGTGACGCCTGAATGACCGCCGACAACAGTAATGTTCTCGTCGGCCGGGTCGGTGCCTTTGATCTCGCTGACGAATCGGCTGGCGCGGACCACGTCAAGGGTGGTGACACCGAAGAGGCGCTTAGGGTTGTATACGCCACGGGCCTTGAAGACCTCTGCTACAATGGGGACGGTGGAGTTGACAGGGTTGGAAATGATGAGAATGTTGGCCTCAGGGGAAGACTCGGCGCAGGCCTTGGCCAGATCGCGGACGATGGAGGCGTTGGTGTTGAAGAGGTCATCGCGGGTCATACCGGGTTTGCGAGGAACGCCGGCAGGAATGACGACGACATCGCTACCCTTGAGAGCGTCGGCGAGGCCAGCAGCAGTGGGCTCGTAGCCCTTGACGGCGCTCTTGGTGTTGACGTGTGAGACATCAGCAGCGACACCTGGAGGCAGAGGGCTGTGTTAGAAAGAAAGAAGGAAAGGAAAACGAAGAAAAAGGGGGCAAGTTGAGAAAAGGGGAATTGACGAGGAACGAGGGAATATACATACCGGGACCACCACGGATATCGTAGAGGGCGAGCTCGGTCACCTTAGGGTTGAGCTTCAAGAGGAGGGATAGAGGCTGGCCGATACCGCCAGCGGCACCGAGGACAGTAACCTTGGAGAGCTGTTACAGCCAACAAGTGGCCGTCATGTAAGCAATTGGCGTGGATTAAGGCAGAGACAATGCTTGACAAGAGAACAGGGTGCGCGGGACCGACGCACGGGAAGGAAGATCAACTTACGTTACGTGCCGAGGCGGAGAAAGCCCGGCGCTGGCCGGCGGCGAAAACGGCTCGTGCAGCGAACATTTCGATTGGGTATTCTAATCTAATCGTTATGAGGGTAGGGAAGAACGACGATGATGATGGACGGTGGTGGGAAGTTTCGTGGTGGGGCAGGGAAGAAGTGATATTTGTAGAAGTAGAAAAGTTGAGAGGTGAGCAGGCGGTAAAGTAGTGAAAGTGAGAGAATATCTTTAACGAATTGACCTGAGTAAGTACTTAAGATACCAGGGTCAATTAGGTACCTACATGATAGGTGGTTATGATAGATATTGTAGGTACCAAAAAAAATGGGGATTCGGTCAAGAGGAGAAGTTAAATGGCTCTTTAAAAGTACCTGGACTAGACTAGAGCTCAGGTGCATACTACTGTACCTACTAAGGTAGTAAGTGGTTAGCCGCGTCGGATTCCCGTACATACGTAGTAGCGTACCTTAGGGGATCCATCAAATAATCGATAAGGCTACCTAGGTGATATTCGACTTGCTATATTACTTCATATCATGTTTCGACGCGCCCTCGTCTTAGCTCTCCGTGTTACCACGATAGTAACTTTCTCTTTTTGATACCTACAAGACTGCTCTTCTGCTTTTTTTCTACCGTATTCAAACGACTTTCTCCCCCTGTTCACCCCTGGTCTCTACCTTTATAATTCCTCTAAACCTAGGCACCTGACCTAGTACTTAAAACCAGGTGAAAAGCAACTCAACACCTACGATAACAACGGTGACCCTCTATTGGGCCCTCTCAACCTGCCTCTTCGCGCAATAGCTCCCCCCGCGTAACGCCCCGCACAACGTGGCAAATGACCTGTGGTCATCACTCTTAACATGGCGGACCAGGACATGCGACTGCGGCTCGTCGTGCGTCGCCATGGGCTCCCCGAACTCCGGCTCATGTGGCATGTCCCTCTCGATACTAACCCCACCATATCGAGGCTGCTCGAACAGCTCAACAATCAGGTGCCATTGGAGAGCGGCCATTGGGGTCTTGAAGACTACGTAGTAGAACTGCACGATAGCGACGGCACGGATTTCGAATGCCTGCATTACCAATTGGTTCGAAGTGTGCTGAAGCCCGATGACCGAGTCTTGTAAGTCGGGAGTCTTCACCGTTGATGTCTATATAGCTGACTATTGTCAGCATTCGAGCCCTTGATCGAGATGACCATCGCAGACGACGCGTTAGTGGCCGCCACCAGGTTTCCTCCGATGGAAGGCGCCTAATTGATGGTGTTCCTTTCGGCCGACCCTATCTCAGGACAATCACCGGCCGTCCGAATGTTCATATCCCCCCACCTAAGCGAGCCAGACACACATATACAGAACAAGAGGATGGCGACTTGGCTGGTGGCTTCGGAACCGAAGGGGACTCTTCCGTCCGTCTGCTGACCAATGGGGAATTACATGTCGATGGACAGGCAATTACCAGCAGCTTTGGGGCTACAGACTCCAATGCCGACGACGACGACGATTTTACGAATGATGATGCTGAGTCGAGCAGCCTGAGTGGCTCAGCTAGTGGGCCGCGTATTGAGGGTGAAGAGGATGAGGAAGACACTGGCGAAGAAGAAGACGAAGATCTAGATCAAGAAATACGCGACCTAGTTGTCGAAAATGCTGCTTTGGAAGGACATGACCCGCCCAGACCGCAGGTAATAGGACTCGATGCTCTCGATAAACTGGGTGCTCTCCGCGCTGCTTTTCCAACCGCCCCTATAGACATATGTGAGAAGGTGTTAGTGGCCTCTAATTGCAATCTGAAAACAGCGTACAACGTGCTATCCGAAGGATTCAGGTCCCAGATGTCTCAGGAGGCCGTCCTTGCCCAGGGATCAAGGAATAGGAATCCCCGGAGAAACTTAGGGAAGTCGCCCACGCCAATTAGTTCAGCTTCGTGCGGAATTGCACATACGCCTTTGACAAGGAAGCGAAAGTTCCGAGAAGGATCACCAGTCCATGATTCTGACGACAATGAATATGAGAACAATAAAAGCAACCTTTGGCAAAAATATGGTTAGTGAACGCATTTACTCCCTTCACTTTTCAGTTGAGCGATTCTAACTAAGACATTGCTAACTGAGGCGTTTTCTAGACCATGCTGGCTTCCCCCCAGGTACCATCACATCTGGAAAAGGACTGGCACAGATGGCAGCGATCTCTGCTTCTTTCGACAATAAAATTACTAACGGAAACAGTGAAGCTACATCTATAACAATCAAGGCTCCTGTTGCATGTAAGCCGATTGAGGGGCAAGAGGATACCTCAAGTAGTGGAAGTAGCTCTGATTCAAGCATGAGCGATGACGAACCTAGCTATATAAGCGAGGGCGGATCGTCTGGCGGACGTCCATCGCGCCAATCTAGTTCAGCAGACTCTAGCGATTCAGATATGGATGATAGCGATGACTCAAGCCAACGAGCTAAGAGATTGGCGGCGAATGATGTCTGTTCCGCTTCTGATTCCACTAGTGAAAACGATATGAGCGACAGCGACAGCGACAGCAGCAGTGATAGCGACAGCAGCAGTGGCAGTGACAGCAGTAGTGACAGTGACAGCGACAGCAGTAGCGGTAGCGATAGCGGTCCTGAAGAGCATCCATCCAAAGTGACCAGCTCTGACAACGCAACAGCAACAAACGAAGAGCCCAGCGAATCCTCAGATAACATTTCTGGCAGCGAAAACGCAGCGATTGATTCAAGCCCTCAGTCGAAAGGTGGCGCCGACGATGAACTTCCTAATAATAACGGTCCGGCTACCAAAGATATTAAAGCAGTGCAGACTGCAGTACAGCCTTCTCCTTCTCCTAAACCAACGAAGGCAAACTCGAGACACATCCCAGTTCCTCCCGGGGTCGGGAAAGAAAGCACCAGACGTCGTAACGCTCGCCGAAAAGCAGCCAAACTGGCAAAGAGGAAGTCGCAGGGGCCTATTGTTGACAATGCCAATGGTACCCCGACAGAATACATTCCCGATGGAGATGGAGATCCTGGTGTGACTAATAACGAATCAGCTCTATTCGAGGCTAAGCGAAAGGCACTGTTAGATGCCATTGCAACAGGTGGCATCGAGATTGGGCCTTCAGGTGAGACAATCTTTGACCACAGTTTCGTAGATGGCAGTCGTGAGAAACGGAAACGTGTCGATGAGGGGGGTACCAGTCGCCAGCATGACGAGAATGAGGCCATTGTCAAGATAGCCAGAAAATCGCCAAGTGATTCTAAAGAGGAGTTGACAAGCCAGAAGAAGCGTCGCATTGCTCTCGGGGCCGCCCGTCGTTTAGTCTTTGGCGCGCTCGGTTTTGGCACACCCAAAAACAAAGAAGACGAAGACGGATTACGCGATCAGTTTCAAGCCAAAGCTCAACTACATACAAATCGACTAGATAGCTTTCATCCTCAGCCGACTCTAGATGAAGCTGTATGTGCTCACGATGGGCAAGATACTGATGCTTGGAAGCTTAGAATTAACTACCGAGCTGTTGAGTGCTGTGAAGACAATACAGAACTTAGCCCCGCCCCGTTTCCGTTCCAGCAGAGATGGGATCCACAGCAACAACAATATTATTTGACTTCAAGGAAGAACAAACGTGGAGGACAAAGCAAGCGAGCACAACGGAATCAAAGTCAATACTATAATGACAACCATATTGGTAGGAAAAGGAGACGGCACGACTCGCATGGTTCAGTTGACGGTTCTCATGACCAAGAAGAGGATACTGCGGATGGGTTTGATATTACACTTAACTACGATGACCTCGACAATGAAGGTTGCGACCAGAATGAAACTAGTCAAACTACCGATCTCGACGATTTGCCCTCTCTGCCAAAAGGTATGGTCGTCTGAACGTCTTTTAACTTTCCTCCTAGTTTAGTAGAAATAGTGCTGTTTATAAGCATCCCAACTGATATACTCTGCTATCTTCCATGATACCACATTAACTACTTGTCTCGCTCAATGTTATTGACTTCTAGATTACACAGACAGTTCGAACCTTCTTGTCCTGCGACCCGGAGAAGCCCAGCCGGGTATGGTGATTACCTGGCTAAAATGGAGGTGCTCCTCAGCCACTTGTTGGCAGCCTCAGTTATCCAGGGTCGCTGCTATCGTGGCCAGCGTTGATAACGATGGAGCAATGCTCAAGGTATGCCTAGCCAAGAGGGACCGTTACTTGGACGAAGATGAGAAACGGTACGACCATAAAACTGGGCAGCGAATATATGATCGATTTGAAGCACCTGAGTTGCACGAAGATGATGAGGTAGACAACCATGACGACCCTTCGGTGGATGAAGGGTATCGGGATGTTTCTTGGGTATGTACTTTCTCGTAAATACTGATGCTTAGTCCCATGAGAATTCAGGAACCACCGATGCGTATATCCTGAAATGCGAATCTCATGATGTCGTACCTCGTCTTCCTATTTACACTATAGTTACTAACACAACTTGATAGGCCGAAATGCAGGATCCAAGAATTCTTCAGCAGCCTTTGGATCCAACGGTCGAGTTTGATCCCAATTCCAAATGTATTAGCTCCGTGGAACCAGATAACGAAACAACAACTGGAACTGACGACCAAGCTGACCCGATCGCCGATGTACCAAAATTAGCACCCATCTCAAGCCCTGCACAGCCGAATGACCTTGATCAGGTGCAAACCTTCAGTGAAGGAAAAATTCCTGTCGGCGAGACTGATCGGTCGATCAGTTCGTCGGAAGAAAGACTGAGTGATTCTAGTGTGAAGTCCTGCGTCAAGGCCGCAAGTAATGCAACGTCCCACCAAACCCGGCAAAACCAAGACACAACTGACTTGGCCATGTCCGACACCTCTCAGATTAGCAGCCCTTCTCGGCAACTTCTTGAAACCGCGAGTCAAGCGATGAGCAGCAATTCGCCGATCCGTAATTGGGCTCCTGCTTCCAGCGTAGAGTTAGACGCGTCACCGCGAGTCGGCACCTCGAGCTCTGTGCCTCTACCCACATCTGTATCATTCCAATCACGGCTAGAAGAAGACTTCGAAAGCGATATCATTGGCGGGACCCCTAAAACGGCACTACGAGAAGTTATTCCCTCGTCGGCGAGCAGTGTTCAGAGTGGGCGCCAACTCGACTACGATATGAATATTAACGATCAATTACTAGACCCATTCGACGCAACGGATGACATTGATCACCAGAATTATGACTATGAACATAATACCACACCAGCTTGCAGGTCCCTAACTCCCGTTGCTAATCAACGAACAGTAATACCCGACCATGACCAGAAATCCATGGATGGAGTCATAGGGTCATGTCTGCCGGCGCGATCTACTTCAGGATCCCTTTCTTCGCCCAGTCCACTCTGGTGCACCGCCCTCACCTCTCACGATACCCCAAATTCATCGAGGACTCGAGAACTCGCCGTCGTTTCTCAGCTAAGCGCGTCAAGGTCCTCTCGAGAAGCGAATTACAAAGATGCGATGTGGAAGCTTGACGAACAGTTCGGCGATGCTTCTTCGCCAACACCAGCCGACAACAGCCTCAAGGTGAAAAGAGAAAATTCAACGCAGCCTCAACCAGGGACCCGAGAGGCTATCTCCCCACCGCCGAGAAGGCGACCCTTCACCATACCCCAGGGTACACAGATCATCGAGCTCTCCTCGGATTCAGAACCGACGTATACCGAGAACTACGCCGACGACGCGATTGATGGGACCTACAGGCCCCGATCCGATAGCTTGCCTAGAGGCGATGGGTGGGTGACGAAACGCCGAGATGCTGTGCGCCGAAAGACAAGGAAGTCGGTAGTTTAGTGTAGTTTGAGAGGATTGGCGCGCTGGGACTAGGGATGCTAAGATTAAAAATTCACGCGGCTATATTTGTCTCCTTAAACCGTCGTAGAAACTCATGATGTTACTACAATGGATGGGTGAATATATTTTCCGAGAGTAAGTTCATTAAATGATAAGTTTCACAACCTATACTATATAAAGCATATGTGCCCTTCTTATAATAGCCAAGGTTTATTGTCCCCTTTCTTAATTTTTTTAAAGTGAGTTAAATTAAGGACTTTAATAGCCGGTATCTTTTTTGGATAGAATTTTCCAGATTCTCATACTTAGGTTGTCCGCACAATTAATAATAACTAGCCACTTATTGTCCACTTTGCGACAACAGCGAAAGCGATCAAAGCACGGCCTGCACAGCATGGTCGTCGGCAAGAGTGTATAGTTGTTTTGCAGTGCTGTCACTTAGAAGCCAGTCGCTGGAAGCTTGATGGCACTAACTTATTATCGGTCACGCCACCTAGAAGATTCTACGTCGAAAGAGGTGATAGAGTTTGGGAGAGTTCAGGTGGTATAAATATATACACTGTAGACATGATAGCTACCTATCCGCTGTTAAAACGCTTCCCGGACACAACAAGGTAATAAGTTTATCAGCTGCCGACGCACAGCTTCCAACGACTTAGCTCATTTCTATTGAGGAGGCCATCTCTTCGGACAGTTCCGACTAAAGGACAGATGAGGACCATCGCAGGCTGCACACTTTGCAAAGGTTCTGGGATAGTTGCTGTGGTGATGGCCAACATTGGCGCATCTCGCCTTGTACGCCTGCTGTTGGTGGTTATAGCATCGAATTGCAACAGCGAGAGGGCAAATTTCAACGGCCCTTGTGTCCCAGTCCCGTCCGTCCATCGACACGAAACCTTTTATAGCTCAAGAGCTGTGACACGTCGTCGCTACTACCGACATGGACCACGATGGAGCCATATGCATGGCAAGTCGGTATATCTGTCTTACCTAGCCACGCAACATTGACGATCATTACATTATTCTCTTTGCTAAGAGATTCTGTAAGGTCTTTGAGTACTTGACCGCTGGTATCCAAGAGGGCCTGGCGCTTAACGTTGTCCACCCGTACGGCATACTGGTTGTTATGCGACCTTTTCAGAGCTGACGTCGTCGACGCCCGCGACTGCGGCAAACAATCGCCACTTTGTGTGCATTACAACATCAATGCGGACGCGCCACTTAACGCGCCCGACAGTGCCGCGAACCCAGCGTGGCATAATATGATCATGTTTAATATCGTCGGGCTTACGTGGAATAAAAATATGTTAGATTTAAGGTTTTTAAGTGCAATACTATTATATTTGCTATATATGCTATAAAATAACCCACCTAATAATAGCTTATTCCTTTAATGGCCTACCTTAAATATGCGATATGTTTTCCTAACTATTTCTTTTTATTTATAAATTTTTTAACACTTATATATTTTTTTTTTATTAACTTATATTTTTAAATTTTTTTTTAAAGCTTTTTAAAATAGTTAGTTTTATTAATTAATTATATATTATTTATATAATTAACGTAGTTAATTATAGTTAAAATGTTTATAAAATATTATAAATATATAATATTAAACGTAGTTATTTTTACTGCTAACTTAAAAATATTTTAATAAAAAAAAAAGTTAATAAAGCTTATAAGACTTTATTTAAAGCTTAAAAAAATAAATTAACTAACTAAGCTTTTTTATAAAGTAAATTAAGCTAAATATTATTAATTAAACGATTTAAAAAATATATAAAATATATTTTTAAAGCTAATAATTATTTTATAACGTTTAAAAAATATTAGCATTTATATTTTTTAATTTAAAATTTTATTTTAAAAGTATTAAAAAATTATATTATTAATTTTAAATATATTAATAGCGTTTTTTTAAATAATATTAATATTTTTTTTAATTAATTTAATAGCTTTATAATTAAAGCTATAAAGCTTTTTAATTTTTATAATATTAATAAATATAAAATTATAATAAGCTTTAAAAAAAATAAAATAATTATTAAGCAAGCTTATTAAAAGCTAATTTTTAATAAAAAGCTTTAAAATTTTAAATAAATAATTATTTTAAAAGCTATTAGCGTTAATAATTACGCGCTACTTTTATTAATTATTTTAAAAAGTGTTTAATATAATAATAATAGTTTTTTAATTAATTAAATAAAAAATATTATAATTAATATTTTATTTATTTATTAAAAAGCTAAATAAATAAACAAATCGTAATTAATTAGCTAAAAAAGATTTTTATATTAAATATATAATTAAAAAACCTTTTTAATTAATATATATTAGTTTTAAATAATTATAATAATTATATAATTATAACTTTTATAAAAAAATGCTTATTATATTAAATTTAGCTTATTTTTTTATTAATATATTTATTATATATTTTTTAACTTTATAATTTAAATTTTTTTTTATTAATTAAATAAAATTATTATTAAATCTTATTAAATATTTATATAAAATAATATTAAACTTTTTTAAGCAAGTTAAAATTTTTTAAAACATTTATAATAGCTAAAAAAAAAAACTTTTATAAATAAATATATTAAAAAAAAATAATTTGCTATAAATATATTTTTTTATAATTATTAAAAGTTTTTAAATTTTTAGCTAATAAAAAATATATTATAAATAATTATTAAAGCTATTTAAATTATATTTATTTTATATTAAAAAACGCTTAATTTTATAAATATTTTTAATATAATTATAATTTTTATATTAAAAAGTTTAAAAATTTTTATTTTAGTTTAAAAAATAATATATTTATTATTTATATATTATTTTAAAAGCTTAGTAAAAGGTTTAATAGTTAATTTAGTTAAATTATAGCGCTAAAACAAATAAAAAATTAAAAGCTTAAATATAAAAATTAAAGCTTAAAAAGTAAAAAAAGGGTTATTTAAAGCTAAATTAATTATTTGCTAATATTAAAGTAATTTTTTAAATAAAAAAAGTAATATAATTAATAAAAAAGCAATAATTTATATAAGTTATATTAAATTTAAATAAAAACTTAATAAAATTAAGCTTTAAAAGCAATAAAAAAATAAAAAAATATATTTAAATTAATATAACTTAATTTAATTAATTTAAGTTAATTAATTATTAAAATAATTTATATATTATATAAAAGTGCTGTTAAATTAATAATACTTTTAAGGTGGGCTATTAAAAAAGTAAGCCGTTATTAAGTGGGTTATTTTATTTAATAATTTATTTAACTATTATTAAAGTGATTATTTTTTACCTTAAATTTTAATTATATAATAAATATTTATACTTTATATAAAATAAATATAAAACTAATATATTTATTATATTAACTATTATAAGCTATAATATATACTTATTATATAAATGTTTTATAAGCTTTTTATTATAACTTAGCTTTAAAATTATTAAATTTAATATAACTTTTTAAATAAAGTTAATTTTATTAGCTTTATTTATATTTATTATTTATATTTTTCGTTTTTAAGCAAGTATATAATTATTTATTAAAACGTTTTTTAATAATTATAATTTATTTTTATTTTTATATTATAGCTTATTTAACGCGTTAATTAAATATTTAATAAGCTTATTAAAAGCGATTAATAAATTAAAAGTTTATTTTAAGTGTTTAATAATTAATAAGCTTATTTTTAAATAATTAAATTATTTATAATATATTTATATTTTTTATTATATAAAGCTTTTAAAAAAGTTATTAATTATAATAAAATATATAATAATATATAATTTTATTATCGTTTTATAATATATTTATAGCTTAAACTTTTTAATTATAAAGTATTTATAATAATATATAACAAGTTTATTTTAAGCGTTTAATAATTAATAAGCTTTTTTTAAGTAATAAATAAAGCTATTATAATATTTAATAATATAATAAAGCTAGCGGTCTTTGCAAGTGTTAAGCACTTATATAATAATTAACTTAAGCTATTATAACTTATGCGCACTTATTATACTAGCTATATATATTAAATTTTAAATATATATTTACTTATATTATATATTATTATAAAGCTTTATTTAAAACCTTTTTTTAAATAAAACATATATACGCTATATTTACTTTAATGCTTAATTATTAATATATTTTTTAGTTTATATAATTAATAATTTTTTTATATATATTTTATATATTTATTATAGCTAGCTTTTTAATTATATATTATTTAATATATTTTTATAAAAAATATTATTATAATATTATTTTTTATATTATATTAATATTTATATATTAAGCGCTATATATAATATTATAATAAGCGCATGTTTTATAATAATATATTAAATATAAGCTTATAAATATTTAAATAATATATTTTTTATATAAGTAAACCATTTACTTAAGTGGACTACTTTAATAATTTATATAAAATTTATATATTAAAAACTTTAATAACTTTATTAATTTTATAGCTATAAACATGCAATTTAAAAATTTAAGCTATTAACTTATTAAGGAATTTAAATTTATTTTTTATTATTTTACTATTATTTTTCTTTTTAGTAAAATAAAAACTGCGCTAAAATTAGCTAACTTATTTACTTATTTCACTTTATTTTACACCTTTATATTATAGTCACCGCTTATATAATATAATATAGTTATTTTTAATTTTATAGGCCTTATTAGTTGTTTTTATTGTTTTTGTTATTATTATTGTTTTAGTTGTTTTTATTAGTTAGCTTTATTATTTTAATATAATATAGCTTATTATAAAATATTAAAAATAAAAATAAACTAGTAAATAAATATAGTTATAATAATAAAAGATTTTAATTTATATTATTTATTATAAAATTTAAAAAGTTATTAAAGTAAAAATATAAAAAAGTTTTTAAAATTTATAATAAACGCATTTTCTACATGAGTGGACCACCCACTTAAGTGGACCACCCCAAATTTCCATATAAAATCTATATATTAAAACTTTAATAACTTGACCAATTTTATAGCTATTAACATGCAATTTAAAAATTTAAGCTACTAATATAATAAGAAATCTAAATATATTTTTTATAATTTCACCACTATTTTTCCTCCTAGTAAAATATAAATCGCGCTAAAATTTTAGCGTGGTTTTTAGTACAGCTCTAAATAAAATAGTAGTAAAATTATAAAAAATATATTTAGATTCCTTATTAAGTTAATAGCTTAAATTTTTAAGTTGCATGTTAATAGCTATAAAATTGGTCAAGTTATTAAAGTTTTAATATATAGATTTTATATGGAAATTCGGGGTGGTCCACTCAAGTGGGTGGTCCACTCATGTAGGAAATGCGTAATATAAAATTTAATAAAGCTAAAAAAACTTAATAATAAACTTAATATAAATAATTAATAATTTAGCTATAATATATTAAAGCGACTTAAAATAATTAAAATTTAACTATAAAATTATTTAAATAATAATAAAAATAAAACTAAGCTTAAAAAAATATATTTATAAAGTAAAAAAATAAAACTAGTTAAAAATTAATAAAGAAAAAGCAGTAGTAAAAGTTATAATAATTATTATTAAAATAAATATTTTATAAATAATTAATAAATTAAATATAGCTTTTAATTTATTAATTAAGCAGCTAATAAAAATAATAAATAAAATAATATTTAAAAAAATATTAAAAAAAAGCTATTAAGCGTTTATTTAATAGTTATTAAAGGTTATAGCAGTAAAAAAGCAGGCTAAAAAATTATATAAAAAATTTAAAAGTAAAAAAATTATTATAGCTTAGCTAAAGCTTAAAAAAAAAAAACAAGCTTTTATTAAAAAAATAATTAAAGCTTAAAAATAAAGCTAAAAAAAAGC